>VMDO01021907.1:10491-34579 GCA_007922755.1 Pedetes capensis | reverse complement strand
AAGAAAAGAAAAGAAAAGAAAAGAAAAGGAAAGGAAAGGAAAGGAAAGGAAAGGAAAGGAAAGGAAGGGAAGGGAAGGGAAGGGAAGGGAAGGGAAGGGAAGGGAAAGAAGAAAAAAGAGAAAGAACGAAAGAGGAAGGAAGGAGAAAAAAAGAAAAGGAAAGAAAAGAAAAAAGAAAAGAAAGGTGAAGAGAGCAAAATTGAAGCTTCAGGGAGCAAAGAAAAGCCACTTAATCTCTAATTTCCTCTCTTAAGTAAAAAGACCATACCACATCCTGGATCTGCCTCCTGCTCTAGGAGAGACTCCAGAACATGTCTGTCCACCAGTGGCCCTGGCATCCTCCATGTACTTCCCACATGCACATTCCAAGAAGTCTTTCCAAATCCTCCCCACTGCACCACTGAGGGGTGTACCGCCCCCTCCTTCTCTGCATGAGCTCATTCTGCAAGAGGGTAGGGTGTGGGGAGACGGGTAAGGGCTGCCAAAGCTCCAGAGAGGGGTGTGGTTGGAGAGGGGACAAAGGTATGGCCTTAAGAAGCCCCCTGCCCATCCCTGGGGCTGAGGAATGGTTAGGGAGGCAGCATCCACACATTGGGGGTGGGGAACACTGCCAGAGGAGGTGACAGGAGGGTATATGCACCAGCCTATACTAACCAAGAACCTCCATGCTTCTGAGCAAGATCAGATGTTTTCCTTGGGCCTACCTCCACCTACCTCCAGCTGCTCCATTTGCAGCATCATGTAGTAACTCCATGGCAGCTTGCCTTGAACCCACCAGTTGCATAGCTTGAACCAGAGCAGAAGCGATTGGCAGGTGGTCACACTCCTCTTGCCTGCTGTGGGTGTGCTGTGTTGGGGGTGTGTGTGTGTGTGTATGTGTGTGGTGTCCTACATGTGAGAACATGCGCATGCTGGGTCAGGTATACCTGTGCTACTCCCTACAATATGTCATATGGATGTGTATGTGTGTGCTGTGTCATATCTATTGTTGTTGTTGTTGTTAGGTGCCGTTGAGTCGGTATCCGACTCATAGCGACCCTCTGTACAACAGGGGAAACACTATTGTCAGTGCTTCTCTACTATTCATAGGGTTTTCAATGGCAGATGGATTCTTGGGAGGGGGTTGCCAGGTCCTTCTCCCAAGCCTACAGCTTCTGGTGTTCCCAGGAGGTCTCCCATCCAGGTACTAACCAGGCCTGACCCTGCTTAGCTTCTGAGGTCTGACGGGATCAGATGCCACAGGGCTACAGCTGCAGGCGTGTCATATCTATAGCATGCTGTATATATGTTAAGTCTGTATTGTGCTGGGTGTGTGTGCAATAATGGGTTTATATCATGTTGTGCATGTGGGTCAGGTCAGTAGGCTATTGTATATGCACTTTGTATTTTGTATTGTGTTGCAAGTGTACTGCATCTCTACCAGACTGTGTGTATACGCCACATGTCTATTTTGTCTTGTGTTATAAGTCTATGTCATGTTGTATGTCTGTACTGTGTTGTGAGTGAAGTACGCCTGTATCATATTGTGTGTCTATACTGCCTCGCTGTGCACCTGCAGCTCAGCTTCCTGTTGGGGACTGGGGTAGGGATCAGCACACACATCTTGTACACACCTACGCTCCCTCTTGCCTTGCTGCATTCCAACTTCCTGTCAGAATCCCTCTCTGGGGACTAGGGCTGCCACTCTGGAGGTGGAGATGGAGAGAAGCTGTCTCTCTCTACCATAGCACCCTCCCACGGCAAGTGCCTTGTCCAGCACTGATGATTTTTGGGAGAAGCATTTGGAATCTTTACAGGTCCAAAGAAGGAAAGGGCACTGGGGCAGGGAAGAAGAGTGAGTGCCCTCTCTTTAAACTCATCCATATTTAAGAAGGAAGTGGCAGCTGCCTGAGTTTCTCTTTGGGGCTGGCTAGAAGGACTGGACAGCCTGCAGCTGTAGCCCTGTGGCATCCGATCCTGTCAGATCTCTGAAGCTAAGCAGGGTCGGGCCTGGTTAGTGCCTGGATGGGAGAACGCCTGGGAACACCAGATGCTGTAGGCTTGGGAGAAGGACCTGGCAACCCCTCCCAAAAATCAATCTGCCATTGAAAACCCTATGAACAGCAGAGAAGCACTGACAATAGTGTTTCCCCTGTTGTACAGAGGGTCACTATGAGTTGGATACTGACTCGACAGCACCTAACAACAACAACAACAACAGAAGGATGGAGCCCTTCCTTGAAGGGAATAAGAGCTGCAGAAGGGTATGTGTATTCAGGCTAGGCCATGGGATGGCAAGGGGGAGCTCCTCAAAAGTGTCTCCATTGAGGTCACTAGAGGGTGCTATTGTGTCAACTGTTGGGGATAATGTCTTAGGATGCAGAAGTCCAAACAGTCCAGGGGCTCAGACAGGGGTGAGGGAGAAAGATACCAAAGAAGAGACTATACACTCCAAGCCCTTCCCACTCTGAGACTGAGTTAGGGAATAAGTGCTGCTAGTGAATATCTTCTGCCCACCCATCCTCCTGGGATCTGTCTATAAGATCACAATACAGAACTTTTCAGGGGCTTGGTTATAGGGCCTCTAGCCGACTCTCAACCTGAATTTCTCTTTTCCCTCCTGCTCCCTATTCACACCATTGAAAAAGGTGAAACGTGTGCAGTGGTTGTGTAGCTGGTTGGTTTGTATTGTGTTCCCCCAAACTGAAAGGTACACAAAAGGGAATGCAATTTAGAAGGGGTATTCTTTTGATAGAGGAGGTTTGTACTTCAGTGGCTGTCTTCACTACCAAGAATAAATAAATGGACCCACTTCCTAAAATGTCACCACCATCTTAGAGAACACCTAATCCAACTCCATCATTTGAAAGACAAGGAAACAGGCCCAGGAAGGAGCACACACACACTCAGACCACAACGCCTGATTTCGGATTCCCAAGGTTCATTCCACTACAGCTTCTCATCTCCAGCCCCTAAAAAATTTTCTTCTCTAATTCCAGCCCCTTCCCACCTCACCGCAAAAAACCCTGGCCTCCCCTGCAACTATAAGTCCATCTCAGGATCAGGCCTCTTTGTGGCTATACTTTTCGAATGACTCCCTCTCCCCACCAGCAAAGTGTTCATTCCTTCTCAGGTTTCAAGATCCACCTCTCACACCCAGACCCAGCTGTAGCTGCACAGTTCTGTCCCACTCATTGAATCCCCTGGGTGCAGCACAGATTGCCCCAACCTGCAGATAATTGACAGAATGTGCAAATCAGACACAGATCTATTGCATTGATTAACATTTCCAATTATACTCCCCATTAGAGGCTGTGTGTATAGTGACTCAAGTAATCACCATGTATGCAAATGCAAATGCCATCCAACACGAGGAGAGTGCGGTAGGAAGCGACGCATTTCTGAGAGGAAATGAGGAGACTGCTAAGCCTGGAGTTTCATCTGGTTCTCTGGTATCCCTAAATCAGATTATAAATATATGGCTGTTAGTTGAGCCAAGGCTCAGGCTTCACACCTGAAATGGAGGACTTGGGTCCTACGCAGCGCTGGACGCCCTTTCCTGCCCCCTGCTGGAGACGCTGTGTGGTGCGGAGTTGGCGGGCGAGTCTGCCCAGGCCCTGCACAGGAAACAGCCTGGCTCCTGGCAGGTGGATGTGGGGGCTGGGGGCACAGCTGAGATTTAAACTGCATGCCAGATGCCTGACAGCTGCACTTGCCTTCCAGGGTAAAGGTTTTCCGCCCTACCCTGTATACACAAGGGCCTAGGGGCCCCTGGGAAGGAGGACTGGTTTCTTTCTTTTTTTCCTCCTTTTTTATTTGTTTTTAAAATAGGGACCTCAGACCTGGTCCTAACCCACCCATGTAAAAGCAGTCAATCTCCTGTCTGGGCCAGATTTATAGCTCCCCTGCTGCCCTTTGGAGCTCAGGCTCCCCAGTCCCTACTCCTTTCCCAGGAGGAAAGAAGCAGTTTTTGAGGCTGCTGCTCAGCAAGTTCCTCCTCACTCCCTGCCAAAGCTATTGGCTCCTGAAGATGGATTGTGCAGGTGAAAATGGTATTGATTCCCTAAATAGCTAGAAATCTCCCTAATTCTTGGCTGAGCCATAGCTGCTTCAACTATCCAAATTTTCCCATCTCACCAAGGAAATCGTGGCCTTTAGGCTCCTGATAAGCTGATGGTTTTTCTTATGTCTCTCTATGGCTTTGCTTCTACCTATCCTATTTGACCCTACCTACTCAGTCTGATTTTTAGAACTGTTTTTTTTTTGCCTTGTTGTTGTTAGGTGCCATCAAATCGTGTCCAACTCATAGCGACCCTCATAGGGTTTTCAATGGCTGAGTGTTTCAGGATTGCCTCAGGAGTGGATTGCCAAATCCTTCTCCCATTTTTGTGGTACTAGGAATTGAACTCGGGACCTCAGAGACTGCAGAGCAGTACTCAACCAACTGAGCTAAATCCCAGCCCATTTTTTTTGCCTTGGCCACCCTCTTTGACTTCATACTTAGTCTTGACCTCATAGCAGGGTTTCTGATGGCAGTACCTGTCCATCCTCATTTCCCTCTCCTGTCATGTCTACTACCCATTTTCCTCCAAGACCTTGGCAAACTTCTTTGCTGTAGGTACCATTTCCACCTCCAACCAGAAAATTCTCCCACCTGTGGGAATGGCCACCTCGTCAGAACATGCATTGGGTGTTATCGTCCCTTGTTTGTACCCTTATTATAACACGCACTAGCTTGCTGGGAGGTTTGGGGGTCTGCTTCTTGACATTCTGAGGTCTCTCTGGATTCAGAATTATCAACTGTCAGCTTTAACCCAGCAAACTTCCCAGTCTCTCCCCATTTTGCATCTTGCTTGAGGATAAAAGGTATGATATTTGTATCGAGAAAGAGAAGCTTAAATGGCTCTCTTCTCAATCCTCGGCCTAATTAATCATCCATTACCATATTAAGCTCCTTTACCCAAAGGTGCCACTGATTGGGAGCCTCAAGTGCCAAATAACAGATCCTGCCCAATTGTAATTTTGCAAATGGCCCAATGAAAACCACACTGACCTTTATACCTCGCTCATCCCAGAACAGGGCCACAGTGTTGTCATCAACAGGAATGGACCTCCTTCTGTTCCAACACCTCAGACAGCAATACAGTTGGCCTGGATTTGAGTCTGCAAAACCATGGGGGCAGCAAGACTAACATTGCTAAAGGCTTTCCTACTGAAAGCCATTAAAAAAATAGAACTGCAACCGCCCCCGTCATGCTTCCCAAAGCCAAGCCACTCACCCTTCTTTGCTTCACTTCTACAGACCATACAGCCAAGAAACCTCAAGTCCAGAATCTGGAACTGGATTCTGGAAGGTGTGACCAAAACAAACAAACAAACAAAAACACACAAAAAAAAATAGGGCCTCTGGCTTCCTCCTTGCCAGAACCACCTGCATTCCCCCCAAACCTTCATCCCACCCCTCAACCACCACCTATGGAAAGAAAATCTGCCAGAGCCAGAATCTAAAATATCCAGTTCACCCAGAAGTGTGGCAGTCATCTTGCCAGAGCCAGGTCACACACTGAGGGCAGCGCCCCCCGCCCCCTGTCCTGCGAGCTGACAGGGGACAAGAAAGCAGGGAGGCAGTAGACCCAATGACCTCTCTCCCCAGACAAAGACAAGGGCCACCAGAGGGATTCCTGGCTTTCGAAGGACATTAGAGCATCATTTCAATCTCCACAGAAGAAAAGAATCCTCCTGTCCTCACCATCCCTCCCCCAACATAAAAGGGGAAGGGGAAAGAAAAAATTCCAAAAGGTGGGAAGGTTCCCTTTTAAGAAAATGGACACTTTTTCCTCTTGGCTCAGGTGGGCTTTTCTGCAGCGGACTTGGCCAGATCGCGGCCACACCCCCCTCCCCTTCGCTGGGGGGCTGCTGTCACCGCTGCCGTGGCTAGCGAGGGGGTGCGGTAAAGTGGTAGAAGACTTACAGTCTGACGTAGCTTTCGGGATGATTATGCCTCAAGCAGCCCAGGCCCCAGTAAGCGAGTCCAGGGCTTGACCAAGCGAAGGAGCCCAGGCCCTCCTGGGAAGGGCCCGGACACACCCACCCGTCCGCGTTCGCGAACCCGGATCCAGCGAACTGCGCGCTGGGTCTCAGGGCAGGGGCGGTGCGGGGGGGCGGGGGGGGCGGGGCGGCGGCGAGCCACGTAGGAGACTCGAGCCTGGGGGCGCTACGGGAGCGGGAGGGGGACCCAGAAGTCAGAACACCTGCTCAGCAGCTTCAAAGCAGCGGCCAGCGGCCAAGCCCTTCCCTGAGCTAGCCCGGGGGCCGTCCATCGCGGGATTTACCTGCCGCGGCTCCAGCCACCCTGGCAAGACCTTTTCAACAGCTCCGGCTGGTGGGGCTGGGGAGCTGCCGCCCCGCGGCCGCAGCCGCAGCCCCAGGCCCAGCCTGCTCCCCCTGACTCTTCTCCCGCCCCAGCACACTCGCTCCCGGAGGGGAAAGACTGCCACCCCCAGTGCAAGACCCCAGACGGTTTGCTGCCACCGCGGCCCGCCCGCGATAGAGCCCCTGCTCGGCAACCGCTCCCTAGCCCTTCTCTGCTATGACGTCACCAGGGCTCTGCACCGCACCTAGGCCAATCAGATGGTGAGCATAAAACTAAAATCGCCCTGAGTGGGCTACTGGGGACCAATCTTTTGTTTCCAGGCAGGAAGCACCCTGGAGGGGGAAACTGAAGGGGAGGGAACAAGGAGAAGGAAAGGGAAAGGAGATGGAAACTTCTACACTGTCAGGATTGCCCAGAAGAAGGTGGGGCCATCAAGAAAGAGGCACCTGACAGGAGGGAGGGGAGGGGGTATTTCGTGTGTCTTCCTTATTTGCCGCCCTTAGGAAGACTGGGCTTCAGAATGAATTTTCAGGGGAAGAATTCCAAGAAGCTACAGGGGCAGACTTTATTGGGGAAATGGTTTGGATTTGGGACACCACCTGTCAGACAAGGTGACACAGAATACTGGGGTGGGGAGTGGAGAGAGGCGATGTGGCCCTGGAATTCAAAGAGATAGCAATTGCATTTGAGATAGGGAGACTACTTTGGGGCACATGAAACACACATTTTGAAAAGCACAGCATGAAAGAGTAATTATTCTACTTCAAAGTGAGAGTGTATTAACTTCGCTAAAATGTTCTCCTTGTAATCCTTTCCCGAAAATCTTCAGTGGTTTCTCTTGTCTTTAGAGTAAGGTTCAAATTTTTGCAGGTGTCCAAAGCCTAAAGTCTAATTCCAAAAATCATCTCTTGCTACTCCAAAATCCATACTCCCCAGAGTTTGGCTAGATTATGTGAATTATGATAAATCCCAGGAAGGAGAAAATAAGCTGCCATAAAAAGTCTATACAAAATAACAAGTACATTCAAATTATAATGTAAAATATGCCTCCAGAAAGCAATAAGAAGAGAGCATAACAGTATAATGGTTGGGTACAATTATTAGAATTATGAGTGATTTTTTCCTGGCTACTTTCAAACTGGTTTTCATAAAGATAAATACATCCTCACATACTTGAATGGCCACAATGGGTCATGACTCTCTCCTGTACACTTTTATTCAAATTTCTCAACATTGAATAACATTCGGAAATAATTTCTCCATAATGCCAGCGAAATAAGTCTCAAGATAAACAGTGAACTTGATATATCTTTCCAGATCCTTTCAGGAAAAGTCACACAAGAGATCTACAGATTCAACCATGATAACTTGCTCTTTTGGAGTAATTCATTTTTAATTGTGAAAATACAGAGAATTTAAAGAGAATGACAATGAATGAATATATGACAAAGCAGAAAAGAGGGAGGCAAAGATTAAGTAAACTACATAATCCAGACCATTTTTAAGATTACTTTCCATTTTATTTCCCTTGATTAAAATTTATATTTATGCATGCATAAGTATTACAGGAACATTGTAGAAAGTAGGAGATCTGGGATTTGTATCTAAATCTGAGTTCAAAATCCATGCTTTTTTTAATATGCTAAATTGCACTCTAGAATTAAACAGCACTAATGGCTGTTAAAATACATGCTTGCGTTAAAAAGAAAAAGACTATACAAGATTGGTGTGGTTTTTTAAATCAGGCATTTTAACATAGCTTTTGATTGTCCTAGTGGTTGTCTCCTAATGCAAAAATGCCCAACACTCTCCCTCTCAAATCCTTGATTAATTGGTCGAGATCAGGATGGTTCTGCTCCCAATGATTTTACAGATATCCTTTTAATTAACTTTGGTATTAAAAAAGGAGCCACATCACATTTTTTATACATAATGGCTAAAAATTGCTGATCTAAATGAATGTCATTTACTTAATGTTAACATCTCTGATTTGTAAAATTCAATTATTTGGTTATTTTAAACAAGAACTGCTTTTAAGAAATAGGAAGCAATAACTGGATTTTCCTGGCTAATGATTTAACTTGAGTCTTCTAGGCTATTGATTTAAATTGTAATTAAAAGGTATTTGATTTCACTCTAATCCTCCCATATACCTCAGCTATAACTCAGAGCTATTTATGCAGTCACCACACATGGTTATTTAAGCATTTCATGGGTGTATTTCTTCTCTTCCTGGTGATTACAGAAACTAGTATGGGGCCAAAATCCTATTAGGTACTTGACAAATTGAAACATAGTGATGTCACCCAAAGAGGACTGGATTTAGGACTTAAAACCAGCACAAAAGACAGGTATTTAAATATATATATATATATATGCAATCACCTATAAATAAGATCGTTTGCCTGGCACAGAATCGGCGGGTGTTTTGATCTGCTGTACATAGGGTCGCTATGAGTCGGACTCGACTCGACGGCACCTAACAACAACAACAATATTATTCTTGATACTACTAGTCTACTACCAGCATGGTTTGTTCTCCAAGAATATAGAGCAAGTAGGAACTTTCAGGAAAAGGATTCTAACTTGAAATAATACCTGACAGATTTCATCTGTATGTAATATTTCCTATTCAACTACCACCATCACCTGCTCTCTTGCTTGAGAGCTCCTCAATTTAGGGATACAGCAACATTAACTTAATAACCACTTGGCATGTATACCATACTTCTCAGATTACAAACCCCTTTTTTATTAGCACTTTTTAGTTAATGTACAACTTAATGGATTTCATCATGACATTTCCATACAGGCATATCATTGTACCTTGCTGAGGTTCAAGCACTTTTGTGACACTTCCATATATGCATTTTGTTGTACATTATTCATATAGGTTCCCCCTTACCCTCTGGTACGCTTCCTCCCCCACCCCACCCCCACATCAAAGACTTCTATACCATTTACTTGTCTTTTTATGGAAATATTTTTCTATATATCCTTGGGTTCCAGGTCAATCACTTTTGTATGTTTACTCTTCACAACCACCACAACAGTTTACCTTGGCAATTATTAGGATCTGCATTTCATAGATGAGATAATGGAGGCTCAGGACTTTGACATTGCCTGTCCAATACCTCACAGACACAGTCCTAGAAACTCAAGTCTCCTATTCTAACTTGTGTTCTTTCTACCACAGTATATGGCAGCTTGAGGGTATCCACCTGAGGTGAGGAGCAGTGTTTCCTTTATATGCAGAAGGTCTCCAACTTGATGGCACAACTTAAAATTCTTTGACTTGATGGTACAGGAGTGACTTGCATTCAGTAGAGAATAGCTGTATTTCAAATTCTGAATTTGGAATTTGTGTTTTTCTTTTGGGCCCCACTAACCCAACCAGTCCCTTGACTCACATGAGCAATGAGAGGCTCTGGGGTGGGGCTTGGAGAAATAGAAGTAAACTAAAATGAAGACCTTCAAACTGTTCCAGTCAAATTCTGGGTAAAGGGAGCACTGCTTATTCTCATATATCATTGATGGGAGTGAAAAATGACACAACTTTTTGGGAGGACAAATAGATAATACCTATGATATTTTAAAATACATATACCACTTGACACAGCAATTCCAACTCAAAGAATTCACCTAAGTGTATCCTCATAATGACAACATACTGAGATATGTTCAAATATGTTCATTGCTGAATCTTATGTAAGAATGAAAATTTGACATGAAAGATAGACTAAATGTCCCCCAATAAGGGAATTTTCCACTTTTTAAAACCACCTTCTGAGGTTTGATTCATATGTAAAAAGCTGTACGCATTTAATGTATATAATTCGATGACTTGAGATATATGTATATATCTGTGCAAATATCACCTCCATCATGGTCACAGATATATTCATCACCTCCTAAAGTTTCTTCTTGTCAAAAAAGGAAATTATCAAATTAATTACAGAAGCCAGGCACAGTGGCACACGCCTGTAATCCCAGCAACTTGAGAGGCAGAGGTAGGAAGATGGAGAGTTCAAGGCCAGAAACAGCTTTCATAATTTAGCGAGACCATGACTCAAAATAAAAAATAAAAAATGGGCTGGGGGTGCAGCCCAGTAGTAGAACACTTTCAAAAAGTATGTGTGAAGCCTTGGGTCCAACTACCAAGTACCGAAAAAAAAAATTATGGTATATACATATTGTGGAATATTATGCATCAGCTAAAAAACTTTGGTATACACATATTTTGGAATATTATGCATCAGCTAAAAAGAATTGAATAAGTCCCTACATACTAAAATAGAAACACATCTTGACATATTCTTGAATGAAAAAATTGCAGAATAGTACATGTACTATGATTTTATTTTTGTTAAAAAATTGTGTGCATGTGTGTGTTTAAACTGGAATTATGCACACCAAACTGCTAATAGGGTTACTGAAATAAAAGTGGGGAGGCAAGACATGGGGTTATGTGTGTGGAATGGGAAGCATTAACTATATAGAGATGTTCTCTAATTTGCAATGGTGCCACTTATAATTTTTATAAGTGCAAAAGCAATATGCATTCAGTAGAAATTGTACTTTGAATTTTGAATTGGCATCTTTTCCTAGGCTAGAGATATGCAGTGCTATACTCTCTTGAAAAGGTGGGCAGCAGCAGTAAGCCACAGCACCCAGTCAGCCATGTGATCAAGAAGAGAAACAACCACTTGTCTATCATGGACGGTGGTAAGCTAGGATGTCTGGTCGGCTTAGCATGGTAAACCCATTTTCAATTTATGATCTTTTCACTTACAATGGGTTTGTTGGGATGTTGTTGTTGTTGTTGTTAGGTGCCGTCGAGTCGGTATCCGACTCATAGCGACCCTCATAGGGTTTTCAATGGCTGACTGTTTCGGGATTGCCTTGGGAGTGGATTGCCAGCCCTTCTCCCATTTTTGGGGTGCTGGGAATTGAACTCGGGACCTCAGAGACTGCAGCGCAGCGCTCTACCAAATGAGCTAAATCCCAGCCCTTGTTGGGATGTAACCTCATCAAATTGAAGCACATTGTAATCCCAGTGATTCAGGAGGCAAAGGCAGGATGATGGTGAATTTAAGGCCAGAGACAACCTGTGCAACCTAGAGAGACCATGACTCAAAATAAGAAATAAAAAAGGGGACAGGGGTGCAGCTCAGTAGTAAAGCAGTTACTGCACATGAGCAAGACCCTGGGTTCAACCTCCTAGTACTGGAAAAAGAAAAAAAAGTTGAGCATCTGTACATCTGTATGTTTTTTTTTTCTTTTTACAATAAGCATATACTGCAATTTGCTTGTAAAAAACAGCATTAAAATGGAATATACAGCTTTTCGGCATTAAGATAAAAGCAAGCAGATAAACAAAACACCTCAGCTATCTTGAAAGAGATCTGAATGCCAGGCTAATCGTTCAGGTGGAACAATGAAAGGTATGGTGTGCAAGGATAAGCTGAGACAGACATGGGTAGGCACTGGATGCGGGAAAATAGTATATACCCCACTGGGCAGAAACAACCAGAATGTTCTGGCTCCCTTCCAACCCTCATCTAAGTCCCACAGCCAGAAACAACTGCTCCTGGTAGTGGACTCTAAGTCTGTGTGGTTCTCAGTCTTCAAATCATTTTCAGTAGCAGATGTACTTTGTAAAAACGCTCCCCTGCTTGGGCAGCAATGAGTGCAAAGGCATGGGCTATGAGCACTGTGCCACTCCCCCCTCACTCGGAGACTGGTCACTACACCCTGTGCCATCACTGAAGCCTGCCCCTACTAGGACCCTTCCTGTCTGCCTCTCTGCTCCCATTATTAGGGACGCCAACTCTCCTATAGCAGGCAGCATTTTGTGACCAAGAATTATCACTCTTAAGACTCTGAAAAACCAGAGGCTGGGAAAAGTGAAGCTCATGGCTAGGAAATCACCATCCTCTTATGTCCACGAAGTTCTAGCTCAGAGATCAGGAGACCCAGGTTTTAATCTTGCCTCTGGAGAGGAGACCTCAAGCAAGACTCCAGTTTCCCTGCGGTTTACTCGTCTGTCCAGCTTGTCTCCCTGAACTGTTGTATGGGTGCAAATGGCTGGTGGAATAAGAGCGACCTTCACAAATTTCAGAGCTGAACACCTTTTAATAGATTTGGTGAGTCCCCATTTACACATGCTCCCTAAATGTGAAGCACTGGGGAACGGGGGTGGGGGGGGACTGTCCTAACCTTCCTTTGTTATAATGAGCCCCCATCAGAGACCTGCCCTGCAGAACTTGAGGAGCTTCCTGAAACCCACTGCCTCTGCCCTCCTCCCTTCCATGAGGGACTTAGTGGAGGAAATGCAGAAGACAATTAAATCCAGGTGGCTTCAAGTGAATTAATATGAGAATTAGGAAGTTTCTCTCCTCTGAGTTGATTTTAATTAGCCCTGCTTCCACTATGGTCCTACATATCAAACCACATTATTTAACTGAACCGATGCTGTGTTTGACTTTTTTCCCAAGGGGATGACATTATACATTCCTTTCCCACATACTCCAAATCATTGCACTGCCAGAACCCAAGTCAAAATGCAGAGTGAATTGAATTTGGTAAGTGGGTTTCATTGCTTTGCTCTCCCTATTTTACTGGCAGGCAAGAGGGAGGAAGAGTGGAGAGGAAATAGAGGACAAAATCTGGGGGACAAAGAACCAAGGAGGAAAATAGAAAACCAAATCTTATTATTATTTTTTTTTGACTGGCTGGACTATGATGTCATATTTTCCCAGCTCACCTGTGATTGGCTGCTCAGTTCAGCATCTGCTGAGAGCTAAAGGCTGATTATTTGCCAGAGATACAGACCTTTCAGGGAAGCTTTGAATCATTGCTGGTTGTCGTGACAACCTGGGCAGTGTCTGCTCCTGATAACCACATAATGAGGTTGTCAGGAACAGAAGAGCCCCCATCCCCGCACCCAGCCATCTGAAGTGGTGAGCAATGAAACATTTCTTTCCAAGGGGGAAAATTCCCCAACAGGCAAATGGTGACGATTCCCTCAGATAATGCATACCAACCAAATCCTGGAGAGAATATGTTTCTTTCTTTCTTTTTTTCTGTTATTGCATACTTTGCATGTGCTCTACCACTGAGCTGCACCAACCTGTTTTTGTATTTTTTATCTTCAGACTAGGTCTTGCTAAGCTATGCAGGCTGCCTCTGGCCTCAATGTCATGATCCTCCTGCCTCAGCCTCTTGAGTCACTGGGATTACAGGCATGTGCCACTATGCTTGGCTGACAATGCCTTTCTTTAGGAGTTTCTTACAACCACCAGGTCGCTCCTGAACTCATGTGTGTGTTGTAATTCAGAGACCCGAGGAATAGGTGGTAAAGGAGTGAGAGGCATCTCTAAAACTGTAAAGTAAAGCTAAACAGAGGGAGTGTGAGTGGAATGCCAAATTGATTAGGGAAGGACACATTATTTGTCTTCAAATGACACCATCATGGGTATGGCCCAAGGGCAATAAGGGGTATATGTCAAAGAGGGCAGGGCACGGCCAAACCCAGTCACCAACCAGACATGGAGAGCTTGAGAGGGATGAGTTGTGTGCTTTTTCTGCCTGCTACCTTTATTTCCCTGGGGGCAAACACCCCACTCTACATCATCTTGGGGCTACAGATGTCTTAAAAGTGGAAACCAACTGCATCTTTGTGATATATATTCTTAAGAGAGATTTACTGAGCACCTACTAAGTGCAAGGTGCTATAGAGGCTACATGGATGAACTAAACATGGACCATCTCCTCAAAGAACTTGGAATCTAGTTGGGGAGAAAAGATACACACTCAGGCAACTGGGATACAAGACAGATGTACTAATATTACAAGGGATGTCCAAAGTCCTTGTTTCCAGTGAGAGGGGAATCACACCTAGAAAGTTACACTCCAGCTCCAACCCATCTTCCCAGGTTTTTCTCTTGCCTCTCTTCTCTCACACTCTAAATGTCAGCCCAACCAAACTATTGTTTTCCTTGTATGTTTTGACTTTCCTACCTCTGTGCTCTTCCTCCTTTTTTTGTTTCTGCCTACTACAACTGTCTCCCTCCTCTCCTTACCTGGTAAGATATAATGCAGATTTCTAGACTCTACTCAAATGGCATCTTCATGAACAAACTGGTCCCATATTTATAACCTTTTAGAG
The DNA here is from genome assembly GCA_007922755.1 of Pedetes capensis. Classification (NCBI taxonomy): domain Eukaryota; kingdom Metazoa; phylum Chordata; class Mammalia; order Rodentia; family Pedetidae; genus Pedetes; species Pedetes capensis. The sequence continues at coordinate 20,057 of VMDO01021907.1, read as the reverse complement.
AGTTGCACCTGTTATACATGGATGTTGAATAGTTCACTGACATCACTACCATGACCAAGATTCAAATTCCGGGGCATATAAGAGGATACTGGTACAACCAATTTTGGATTATCCATGGAAAATTGTAAAGGCATATTACTTTTGAAAAGTCTTATTTAGATAATCAACACAAACCTGTGATCCCACTAAACATTTTTTATGGCTTTTTCAAATTTTGAAATACTGTTAGGCTCACAAAAAGTTGCAAAAGTAGTACAAAATTCCCATGTATCCTTCAATAAATGTTTTTCAATATTGTGATATATTGTGTATTATTTAAAATCTGGAAATTAACATTGGTATAATACTACTAACTCAAATACAGAACTCATTCAGATTTCACTAGTTTTTACATGTCCTTTTCCATTAAATATTTTAGCAACTTGGCTGGAAATTTAAAAAATATTAATAGTTGAAATGAATATTAACTTTTCTCTCAGACCTACTTCCTTATGAAAAGTGCCAAAACCTGAGTCAAAACTTGCCAGGGATTGAAAGAATGAAATTTAGTGTGTATTAAGAATATGCAGACAGACAGATAAAGCCAGCTGCAAAGTTTGCAGAAAGCACTGTTTCTCCCAAGGTCACAGTTATAAAATGCCATAAGGACCTCCTCCTCCCTTTTCCTACCAATGATGCCCAGACCTGCTTTGCCATTGACATTTATTACTGGGGATACCCAATGGCTAGGCCACTCAATAAATCTAATTTTGTCAGACTATAGTCTTGTCTCTGATAGTCCTTGGCTAATTAAATTTCAACATAACAAATGATAAGATAACTAAACTACAGTTATCAGAAGTCTCCTTGAATTATCAGAAATTAGCCATATTTCCTTGAATCTACCTACTGGCACACAGTGTGACTAAAACTGTCTGATTTACATAACAGATGCCTAATAAATTCTCACTGCACTGACATGGGATTGTCCTATATCAAGTTTGTTGAAATTTTGCTGGATATGGGGACAAAAGTCCAGAGGGACATTATTGCACAGAAATCCAGCATGCAGAATCTCTAATTAAACTGCTGCATTTGGATCCCAGATTCATTATTTTATAGTTTTAAGACCTTAGGGAATTTATTTCATCCCTTTGAACTTCAGTTTCCTCATCTGTGAAATAGGGACCTCTTTCTTAGTGTAAATGGAAAGATTAAACACAAATTAAATGCTGCCCATAAAAAGGGAAATTGTCAGGGAACTAGTTCTAAACTTTGTTACACATGGAAATTACTTGGTAACCTTTATAAAATGCCAATGCCTAGACCCTGTTCCTAAACATTCTAATTTAATTCAATGGTATGAACCTTGACATCTAGATTTTTAAAAAACATCATCAGGTCCTATTCTCATATTCTAATTTGCAGCAAAGTTTGGGAGCCATGGCATTAGGGATTTCATTTTTTAAACACTATCTTTCCTCCAATAGGTTTGTGTGTAATCTTTCCCTCTGATCTCAGAGTGTCTGAAATTCACAGGGACAGGAAGTAGAATTGGGGAATTTTCTCAAGGGGCAGTCATTTAAATTCAGTCCTTTCTTAGGCTGCATCCAGTTTTTTCCCTACCTAAGTCTGCCAGATGGTTTGACTTGGAAATGAATATAACCTATTTCTTCCATATCTATAGTAAAATGACAAAGAAATCGAATATTTGGGTAAAATTGGAGCTGTATTCATCTCCCCTTTTCCCCCTTCCCAAACATAACTCAGTCAGACTTCAAATTAAGTGGTCCCAAGTGTGAATTTAAAAACAAAGTTAATATGTGCATGCAGCATTGGCTGACCATCACAGATGTGTTTAATGGACTCAGATCTCAGTGTGCTGTTGTTCCATATAATTAAGCACCTGTTGTGCCTCCTAATCAATCCTTATCTGCTTGTTGTTGTTGTTGTTAGGTGCCATCGAGTCGGTATCCGACTCGTAGCCACCCTCATAGGGTTTTCAATGGCAGACTGTTTCGGGATTGCCTTGGGAGTGGATTGCCAGGTCCTTCTCCCATTTTTGCGGTGCTGGGAATTGAACTTGGGACCTCAGAGACTGCAGCGCAGCCCTCTACCAACTGAGCTAAATCCCAGCCCCCCCTTATTTTGCTATAATGCAAAAACTCCTTACAGCCAATGTTCTCTGGTGTTCTCTTCATAAGGTCACTTGTGGAGGAGGGGCATAACAGTTTGTGACTCTGCCCTTTTTGAATCATCCACGAGAATACATTCTCTAGTCAGTAAATGATAAATATGAATTAACTGGTGAATTTTAAAGGTCAGTTAGAAGTTTAAAATATGTTCAAGATGATTTTTTTAAAGTGGTTCACTATCCCCCTCCACCCTCTACATTCATTCTGGCTGCTAATATGGGAAATTTAACGAATTGTGACATGCTAGGCTAAAGTTTACTGCCAAAAAGGAAAGAGGGCAGGTTGCTAGGCAAATTAATACTATAAACATAGAAAAGTGACAGCCTGCTAGGGGAGTATGCTAACACATGGTTTTTAAGCGCCACTCTAAGTGCACTTTGCATTCAAATGACCAATATGCTAATTACAGTCCTTATCTGTTTGTTCTAAGCCTTAAAAGTCTCAGCAGCTCAGTGCACAGACCCCAGCCAGCAATTTGACTGCAGGTTTATAGAAATAATAACATGGCATTTCTTTAAACATATTTTCAAATTCAAGCTTCTTACAAATCAAGATTGGCCTTTCCCCTTTTCAGGGAATTAGTGAGGCTTAACTGTGTTCACTATGGTGCCGTCCCCCACAAACCCCTGCTAACAAAGCCTCTGACTCTGGCTAGAGCACAGCCTGTTGGGGCGGATTTCCATGGTAATTTGCAGGTCTCTTTTGAAAGACGTGGTGCGTCTTTGTAAATGGGATTGGTAGATGGCAGGGGGCAGAAAGGGTGTACTTTCTCACTAATCTTGGGATTGTTTTTGACCCTTTTTAATTCTCACCACCTTTGTAAGGCCAGAAAGCACTCTTAACACAGCTTTTTTGCATTTTAAAGCAAACACTCGCTAATTCTGTTCTTAAGAGAAAGGTAGAAAGAGTGAGTGCCCTTTTCCCCATACTCATTGGAAATGATCAGAGATTTATCAAAACTATATTGAGAGGAGAGGGGGCTGAGGATTTATCACTGCTCCAAGGCTTTATTTGGTTTTGCCTGGAGGGAGATGGTGAAAGTATAGTGTTCTATTTACACTGCATAGCCTTCAATTCTTTACTTTTCTTTCTTAGATTTTAGTAAAACCTAAACTCTGGAGAATCCCACAAATAACAGCCTCAAAAAAGGAAATTTATTATTATACCATTTCACTTTTTTAGAAAGCTCTCCCCACCTCTCCATCTCTCTCTCTCTCTCTCTCTCTCTCTCTCTCTTTCTCTCTCTTTCACACACACACACACACACACACACACACACACACACACTGATAACAGTTTTCTCTCTATAGTTTAAGACAATGATCTGTAGATACAATAGGCTTATTCTTAAAAATTATGAAACTAGTCTTAATGTGTTCTTTTCCTTCTTGTGTTCACTTCTTCCTTCCAGGGACTTCTTTCAGGTACCAAAAGGCCAAATGTGCTAGAGTTCTGCCTCTTTTGATCCTGGATCTGGGAAAGAGGCAATATAGTTTACCTTCTCTGTACAGTCTTAGAGTTTTTATTTATTGCTTCTTTTAGGTTTCCATTTTATTTAGGAGGACTCTTTTAGGGTGGGCAACAATGCTTGAAATCAAAGGAATGCATTTTGCAGGTGAAAATGTAGATGTCACTGCAGGAATTTGAGAAGAGGATGAAAGAAGGATATTTTGGTGGAGAAAAATTGCAAGTCGCACAGCTAAACAGTCTTCCCAGCCAGCTGTAGTGGCCACACCTGCAATTCCAAAGCTCAGGAGGTGACAACAGGGTGATCTACAGTTCCAGGCCAATCTGGGCTATATAAGGAGACCCTGTCTTAAAACACAAAAAAATCCTCTCCCCTCAAACCAGTCTGGTTCTGACACTCACCATAGCCAGGGTTCTCAGCCACACATACCATGTTTTTACTTATTCACACCATGTTTCTGAAGGCAGTCATATCCATGCAATAAAGCCTTTTCATCTATTCTAAAAAGCTTAAAACAAAATGATGACTTTTAATCAAACAGAAATTTAAAATGCCACACAAAACTGATGATCCTCAGTTTCTAGTTAATTGCAACCCAGCCAAATCAGTAGTAGAGGCCAGTTCCTGCCTCAGAGCATCTTTCTTTGTTGCCATGAATTTTCATGCCTTTTGATTTATAAGGCTGACGGTGATGCTAGGGTTAGAGATCAATCTTATGGCTATGAGCCTAATTCTAGGATATCTTGGATTGAAATGGACTAGCTAAATTGAAAGCCTGTTTTCTGGCCTGGAGATTTTGATTGGCTATGATATAGTGCTTTGTTATTAAATAACGATGTTATGTTTTAACAATCAAATTGATAGGCAGGTTAGCTTTGGCATTAGCCAATACGGAGGAAAAGGAGATTGAAATTGACTCCTGTTATTCAGCCATGATGGATGAAGCCACATGCATCTCTGAGGACATTAGAAGGACAATTTCTAATGGGCTCCACACTCTAATCAAGCCACTGAACCATTTATAAAACAAAGACCCCAAGTTCATGTCACACTGGGTGCTGAGAGCTGAGCACCAAGGGCTGATATCACACTGGGTATGCCTTGCCCTAGTTTCAATAAAACTAGAGTGAACATGTGCCCACTCTCTCTTTCCTTTTTTCTTTTTTCCCTTCCTCTCTGCTTCAATTCTTGCCTTTTTCTTTTTTCTTCTTTCTGTAGCACCTATGTGCACATCTCTTTCTCTCAGGCCTGCCATCTTCTCTGTCTAAGGTACTTTTTCCTCAGGAAACCTACTTAACTCTGTTCTCTCTGACTTCAACTTTCCCTGAAAAAGAGAAATATCTTTGTAAAGATTCACCCAGAGCCAGGCGTGGTGGACACGCCTGCAATCCCAGCGTCTCGGGAGGAGGAGGCAGGAGGATCACAAGTTTGAGACCAGAGGCAGTCTGTGTAACTTAGTGAGACCCTGTCTCAAAAAGTAAAAAAAAAATGGGCTGAAGGCGCAGCTCAGTGGTCCAGCACTTGCAAAGCATGCAGGCGCGAGGCCCTGGGCTCAACCTCCAGTACTGAAAAAAAAAAAAAAGATTCATCCAGGGAACCCAGTTTATTTCAAGTTTATTTTCAGGTTTACCTAAGCTTCTCCTAAGTTTTCTCTGCAATTATTTCATGATATTGTTCTCTCTTTTAATAAACCTTATCTATACTCTTCACACCTCCACATATCTGTCACTTTGCTATACTGTGGGGGCTTGCATGTTGCTATGAGGCTGAAAGCTATGCCACCAGTATCTCAGATACCAGCAGGGTCAACCATGGTGGACAGGTTTCAGCTGAGCTTCCAGAGTAAGACAGAATAGGGAGGAGGACCTGGCAACCCACCCCCGAAACAACTAGGTTATTAACAAACCTATGGATAGCAGAGAAACACTGTCAGACATAGTGCTAGAAAATGAGCCCCCCAGGTTGAAAGGCACTCAAAAGACTACTGGGGAAGAGTTGCCTCTTCCAAGTCAAGTCTTCCTTGATGACAGTAATGGAGTAAAGCCCCGGGGACCTCCATTTGCTGATATGGCACTACTCAAAATGAGGAGAAACAACTGTAAACATCCATTAATAATTGGAACATGGAATGTATGTAGTATGAATCCAGCAAAATTAGAAATCATTAAAAAAGAAATAGGCATCAATGAGCTACAATGGACTGCCATGGGCCATTTTGAGTCAGATAATCATATGGTCTACTACACTGGAAATGATAAACTAAAGAGTAATTAAGTTGCATTCATCATCAAAAAAGATATATCAAGATCTGTCCTGAAATACAATGCTGTCAGTGATAGAATAATATCCATATACCTGCAAGGAAGGCCAGTCAATATGGCTATTATTCAGATCTACACAACCACCACTAAGGCCACAAATGAAGAAAGGGAAGATTTCTAACAGATTCTGCAATCTGAAATAGATCAAACATGTAATCAGGATGCACTGATAATTACTGGTGACTGGAATGCAAAAGTTGGAAACAAAGAAGAAAGTTCAGTACTTGGAAATTATGGCCTTGGTGATAGAAATGATGCTGGAGATCACATGATAGAATTTTGTCAGACCAATGACCTTTTCATAGCAAATACATTTTTTCAACAACATAAATGGGGACTATACACATGGACTTCACCAGATGGAAAACACAGGAACCAAATTGACTACATTTGTGGAAAGAGATGATGGAAATGCTTCATATCAAATGTCAGAACAACACCAGGTGCTGACTGTGGATCAGATGATCAACTGCTCATATGCAAGCTCAAGAAGAAAATTACTACAAGTGTACAAGAGCCAAGGTATGACCTTGAGTATATCCTATCTGAGCTCAGAGGCCACCTCAAGAAGATGTTTAATGCATTAGACACAAATGATAGAAGAAAAGATGAGTTGTGGCATGACAAAGATATCATTCATGAGGAAAGCAAAAGGTTATTAAAAAGACAGGAGAAAAGAAAAGACCAAATTACATGTCAAAAGAGACTCTGAAACTTGCCCTTGAACATCAAGCAAGTAAAGTAAAAGGAAGACAGGATGAAGTTAAGGAACTAAACAGATTTCAAAAGGCAGATTGAGAAGACAAAATCAAATATTTTAATGACATGTGCAAAGAGCTAGAGACAGAAAACCAAAAGGGAAAAACACACTCTGTTTTTCTCAAGCTAAAGGAACTAAAGAAAAAAAATCAAGCCTTGAGTGGCAATAGTGAAGGATTCCACAAGGAAAATATTAAATGATGCAGGAAACACCAAGAGAAGATGGAAGGAATATACAGAGTTCTTATATCAAAAATAATTGGTGGATGAACAACCATTTCACAAAGTTGGATATGACCAGGAACCAGTGATATTGAAGGACAAAGTAGAAGCTGCCTTGAAGGAATTGGGGAAACCCAAAGCTCCAGGAATAGATAGAATACCAATAGAGATGTTTCAACAAACAGATGCAGCACTGGAGGTGCTAACATGTTTATGCTAACAGACTTGGAAAACAGCTACCTGGCCAACTGACTGGAAGAGATCCATATTTGTGCCTATTCCCAAGAGAGGCGATCCAACTGAATGTGGAAACTATTGAACAATATCATTACTATCACACACAAGCAAAATTTACTAAAGATCATTCAAAAGAAATATCAGAAAGATATTAGCAGAGAATATAAGAAAGATATCTACCTATGTTTTATTGACTGTGCAAAGGCATTTAACTGTGTGGATCATAACAAATTATGGATAACACTATGAAGAATGGGAATGTCAGAGCACTTAATTGTAATCATGAGGAATATATACGTGGACCAGGAGGCAGTCATTCAAACCGAACAAGGAAACACTGCTTGGTTTCAAATCAAGAAAGATGTACATCAGGATTGTATCCTTTCATGATATCTCTTCAATTTCTATGCTGAACGAATAATCCAAGAAGCTGGGCTTTATTATGAAGAATGCAGCATTAGGATTGAAGGAATTCTCCTTAACAGTCTGCATTACGCAGACTATACTTGCTGAAAGTGAAGAAGATTTGAAACATTTACTGATGAAGATCAAAGATCATAGCCCTCAGTGTGGATTGGGATTCAACATCAACAAAACAAAAATCCTTACAAATGGGTCAGTATGCAACTTCACAATAAATAGAGAAAAGATTGAAGTTATTCATGATTTTGCTTTACTTGGTTCTATGATCAACACCCATGGAAGCAGTACTCAAGAAATCAAGAGACGTATTGCTTTGGGAAAAGCTGTGGCAAAAGATCTCTTTAACGTATTGAAAAGTAAATCTGTCACATTGAAGATGAATGTGCACCCGACTCATGCCATGGTAATTTTAGCCACATCATATGGTTGTGAAAGCTGGACATTGAAGAAGGAAGACAGGAGAAGAACTGATGTTTTTGAACTGTGGTGCTGGAGAGGAATATTGAATATACCATGGGCTTCCAGAAAGAACCAACAGATCTGTCCTAGAAGAAGTGCAACCAGAGTGCTCCTTGGAAGCAAGGATGGCTAGACTGCTTACTTATTTTGGACATGTTGTCAGGAGGGACCAATCCCTGGAGAAGGACATCATGTTTATGAGAGTGGTTGTTGTTGTTGTTAGGTGCCGTCGAGTCGGTATCCGACTCATAGCGACCCTCTGTACAACAGGGGAAACACTATTGTCAGTGCTTCTCTGCTGTGCATAGGGTTTTCAATGGCAGATTGATTTTTGGGAGGGGTTGCCAGGTCCTTCTCCCAAGCCTACAGCACCTGGTGTTCCCAGGTGGTCTCCCATCCAGGTACTAACCAGGCCCGACCCTGCTTAGCTTCCAAGATCTGACGGGATCGGATGCCACAGGGCTATGGCTGCAGGCATGAGAGTGGTAGGTCAAGGAAAAAAAGGAAAACTCTTCACTAGACGGATTGACACAGTGTCTGCAATAATGGGCTTAAACATAAATAAGATTGTGTGCCTGGCACAAAATCAGAGTGTTTCATTGTGCTGTATATAAGATCTCTATGAGTTGGACCTGAATTGATGGCACCTAACAAGACAACAGGAGAAGGACCTGGCAATCCACTCCCAAGGCAATCCCGAAACAGCCATTGAAAACCCTGTGAGGGTCGGTATGATTTGGATACCGACTCGATGACACCTAACAACAACAACAACAACAACAACAAGACAACAACAATGTACTCTTTACTGTAACTTCTGAGTATAAATTAATTATTATGCCAAATACAAGAACCAGGGTTATGCTGCCAAATTCCTAAATCCGTGCTCTGGACATGCTTACCTGTGCTCCCCACCTATCTCTGGTAACAAAGTTCTCTCTTTTTTTATTGTTGTTGTTCTTAGGTGCCATTGAGTCGGTATCCGACTCATAGCGACCCTCTGTACAACAGGGGAAACACTATTGTCAGTGCTTCTCTGCTGTTCATAGGGTTTTCAATGGCAGGTTGATTTTTGGGAGGGGGTTGCCAGGTCCTTCTCCCAAGCCTACAGTTTCTGGTGTTCCCAGGCGGTCTCCCATCCAAGTACTAACCAGTCCTGACCCTGCTTAGCTTCCGAGATCTGACGGGATCAGATGCCACAGGGCTACAGCTGCAGGCCTTTTTTTTATTAGTGCATGTTAATTGTAAAAAAAAGTAGGTTTCCATATGACATTTATCTACATGTATGTAAGGTACTTTGACATATTTGTTGTTGTTGTTGTTAGGTGCCGTTGAGTCGGTATCCGACTCATAGCGACCCTCATAGGGTTTTCAATGGCTGAGTGCTTCGGGATTGCCTTGGGAGTGGATTGCCAGGCCCTTCTCCCATTTTTGCGGTGCTGGGAATTGAACTCGGGGCCTCAGAGACTGCAGCGCAGCGCTCTACCCACTGAGCTAAATCCC
>VMDO01021907.1:0-10391 GCA_007922755.1 Pedetes capensis | reverse complement strand
TTGATATATTTACTGCACCTATTATCCACACTTATCCCCTCTACCTCTTCTGCTGTTCCCCTTCCTATTTCCTTATAGTTCTCTTGTTTTTAAAATAACATCCAAAAATAATTCAGCACTTGAGGATAGTAGTTAGTTGCTTTCTGCAACTTTTGGGAAACCCACTTACACTAAAATAAAATCTAACGTATTTTCTTATATGGAGATTCTCTCCCAGGCCTACTTTGGGTGAACAGTGAACTTAAAGTTGTTTCTACATTCAACTAGAGTAATACATTAGGCTATTTACTTGATAGGTCATTTCCAATGTTACTAAAGAAAGTGGCAGTAGTTCTTCAAATAATTAACTGTGTCAAAAGAAACAAACAAAAGCAGGCACAAAAACAGAATTTATAATCTCACATATTCCCATGAGTTGTAAAAGAGATACTTTCAAGGTTTCTGAATCAGAAAGATAAACTAATTACAGAAAGAGTTAGGTGCTGGAGGACTTAGCTACCAGCCAAGACAGTCTGAAACTACCCTGAGTTAAAAGAAAAAAAAAAGAAAAGAAAAGAAAGAATAAATAAAAAGAGACTACCCTGAGTGTGAGCCATCTACAAGCCTGACACCAGAACCTATCAGTTACTATGCTCAACTAGAAGATAATTGGGTGCCGTCCATTCGTATCATAGCCAGGAAGGCAGGCCTCATGGAAGCAAACTGGAGACAACAATATTTGATGCATAGCTTGAGCCAATAGTTGAATATGAAATTGAATAGTAACAGAAGATACAGAGGATATATAATACATGTTTGAAGCTGCTTCATAATTGGAATTAAACATTTACAACCTACACTTAGTTCCATTTCATTTAATTTTATTTAATAATTACCACTTCCATTAGAGGGATGGGATTTACCTCAGTTGGTAGAGTGCTGCTCTGCAGTCTCTGATGTCCCGAGTTCGATTCGCAGCACCACAAAAATGGGAGAAGGACATGGCAATCCACTCCTGAGGCAATCCTGACAACAATCAGCCATTGAAAACCCTATGAGGGTTGCTATGAGCCAGACATGACTTGACAGCACCTAACAACCACCACCACAACTTCCATTAGAAAGCACAGAGAAAAGAAAATTCATTAAATCCAGTGAATCAGTAACCTCCTGAAATGCTTAGTTCATACGTAGTGGAGTGAAGTAGCTCTTACGTACATTCCCTACAAACCAGCTCAAAGAGCTCTGACTCCTGTCCCTCAGATGCTTACAAAAACAGCTAATCTAGAAAGTGACTGAAATGTGTATACAAGAATTATTGGACAGGCAAGGTGCAGTATCACATTACCTCTGTGGATATTTCATGGAAACATTTGAATGCACCAGCCCATCAGTTCTGCAGCACACTATAGGGCTGTTGAATTTTATACCTCAAGAAGTGCAAGTCAGGTGTGGTGTCACACATCTGTAATCTCAGCACTATGGAGGGTGAGGCAAGAAGATGAAAAATTCAAGGCCAGCCCAGGCTAAATGGTGAGATCTTGTGTGGAAAAACAAAAACAAAAAAAATTAATTTCTTTACATGAGATTCATTAGGATGAGTCGTGTTTGATCAAACAGATGAAAATAATTATGAAGGTGCCAGCATCCAAGCCATAACTGAAAGAGTTGACTGTCCATAAATGAAACACAGTCATGTGCCATGTAATGACATTTGGCTCAATGATGGCCCATATGTATGATGATGGACCCACAAGATGATATAAACAAGTGACAACTTATTTGTCTTAGTTTGTATAAGTATAATCTATGATCACACAAAGAGAGATGAGGAATTTCTCAGAATATGTCTCTATCTTTAAGCAATGCATTACATGACAAAAATCACTCCTAACTCTCCACTGCCTAGAGCTCTGCCAGATGTCTAGCGTGTGCAGTATTTATGACCTAAGTGAAAGACATGCTGTATACAAAAGAGACATGGTGCAAGCAAGTCTCTCCATTGCTCATCGCCAAGAGCATAGAGTTGCACTTTCCAGAATGAAAAATTCAAAGATGATGCCTCATCCTCAGTGGTGGATCAAACAAGCCAAGAATTGGCTGAGCTGAAAGTACAGGAAGAAGGACAGAGAGACGGACCGAATGGGACCCGCCACAGAAACATGGCACTCAGTGTCTCAGCCAGGAAAGAAAATCTCCACCCAAAAAGGTAATCTAGTGTCCTCCTGCACTGTAAAATAGGCTGGATATGAACACAAACTAATCACAAAATGGTCTACAGCCATACCAACCTGGCTCAGATTGCATCAGATCTCGAAAGCTAAGCAGGGTTGTGGCTGGTTAGTCCTTGCATGGGAGTCCACCTGGGAAAACTGGGTGCTTAAGGCTTGGGAAAAGGACCCAGTAGCCCACTCCCCCAAATAATCAGCCATGGAAAACCGTATGAATAGCAGAGATGCACTGACAATAGTGCCAGGCATGGCTCAGTGTCAGGTGGTGTTTCCTTATGTTGTACATTGTGTCGCTGTGAGTCAGACCCAATTTGACTTAACAACAAATCAGGATGGATTAACACAGTGTCTGCAACAATGGGCTTAAACATAAATAAGATCGTGTGCCTGGCACAGAGTTGGGGAGTGTTTTGATCACTATGATTTGGACTCATGTCAATGGCACCTAACAACAACAACAACAACAACAAATCACAGAACAGGGGCTTCAGATACATGGTGCCACAGTGCCTAGGGGTAGAATAGACACACACACAATTGCAGACAGTGAAATAGCCAGAGCCACTTTCATTTTCACTTCCACCAAGATTGGCTGCAGCATGGTTAAGGCAACACAATGTCTGGGTGTGCCCTGGAGCCAGCCTAGTTCCCAAACTAACAAATAATCTCTTTCTTTTTGTGATGTTGCCTGGACCAGAGGAATAAGTTACAGCTGGGTACCCCCATATACATGGACTTTCCAGGCACACCCCAGCCACATTTTGGGCTCTGTGCATCACAGCTGGAGACATTGAGCATGGCAGATTGGCAGGAACTGTTTTAAGGAGAAAAATACACAGACAGATGAGCCATGGTGCAGATCCTAGGGTCAGGATAATTCAGGGGGAAGAGCGCTGTAATGGTTTCTAGGACAGAAGGACCCAAAGAAAGACTACCCCATAGATGTATTGGAGGAACAGAAGGGTACACCCCAACTCTGTGAACAAATCTGCAACTGTGGTGAGGAGTGAAGGCTGTGTCTGCTATTCAGTAACACATGGAGGGTAGGTGGAATTTACTAAGAAGGACCTGGGCTACAGACACCTAGATAGAAATAATCAGTGCTTTTTGGGCTTTTTCTTGGTTGGTTGGTTTTGCTTTGGGTTGGGGTTTACTTTCTCTATTTATTTTTAATTTTTTATTTATGCGTTTTTATATTTTCAGGTTTTTATTTTTCTCTTCCTCTCTTTAAGTTTTATTATTTTTCTTTATTCCTCTTATTAGTAATAATTTAAACCACTTTTCTTTTTAGGTTATCTCAGTTAACTGATAATAATGCCTTCAACAGATGGCAAATTTATTTATAAAATAATGGGAGGACTTACATGTTTGTATTTGTTATACCTCTTACAACATTTGTATAACGAGATATATCTAATATATATTTAATATATTATATATTTAATAAATAACATACGGTTATACTATAATATAATACAGGGAATGTGCAGATTTATATTTCTAATCTGCTTTTTTCTTACTCTCCAACACTCCCTTTTCTGCTTGCTCTTCTTTCTTACTCCTATCTAATCCTTTATTTTCTCCTTTCCCACTCACCTGTCCCCTTGACTTCCATCCCTCTGCTGAGATACCTTTACTATAATCAACACCTAACCCTCAAACCCACTCATCACTATCCTTACCAATCCCTTTCCACAGTTAATTTCATAAATAGTACCTTGCCTCAAATTACTCAGTTGGTAGAGTGCATGCTCTGAGGCCCTGGGTTCAATCCCCAGCACTACAAAAACAGGAGAAGGACCTGCCAGCCCACTCCTGAAACAATCAGCCATCAAAAAAGCTATGAATAGCACAGAAGCACTGACATATTGTCAGGCATGGCACAGTGTCAGGGAGTGTTTGTTCTGTTGGAAGCAGAGTCACTAAGTCAGACATGACTTGATGGCACCTAACATGATTATAAATGTGATTTTGATTGAAGTTATTATTTTAGCATCAGATCACTTTGTATACTCTGAATTATATGGGGGATGAAGATCTCAACTGAAAGTGTTTAACCAAGGAGGCCACCAAATAAATAAGGCAAAGATAACCATACTAAGAAATACCCAAAATTCAACCTACAACCTTAAGGAATATGAAAAAGTTAGACAGAGAATCCCCCTAATGACCATAAACTTTCACTAACTGAAATCAAAGATACGTAAATGCTGGAAGTGCCAGACAAAGAATTTAAAAGTTTACTATTAAAAATTATAAATGACCTCAGAGAAATCACGGCTATGCAGATGAATGCAATTGAGACACTGGACAAAAACGTATCTAACTTAAATGAAAAACCCAGCAATGATGTCAAGATCTTGAAACAAATAAAACAAATGCTGGAATTAAAAAACAATCAAATGAAAGTTACAGTAGAAAGTAACACAAATAGACTGGATCAAGCAGAAAACAGGACATCGAGCACAGAAGATAAAGTCAAAGAACTTATTTACTCAGATATTGTTGTTAGTTGTTGTTAGGTGCCATCGAGTCGGTATCTGACTCATAGCGACCCTCTGTACAACAGGGGAAACACTATTGTCAGTGCTTCTCTGCTGTTCATAGGGTTTTCAATGGCAGGTTGATTTTTGGGAGGGGGTTGCCAGGTCCTTCTCCCAAGCCTACAGCTTCTGGTGTTCCCAGGCAGTTTCCCATCCAGGTACTAACCAGGCCCGACCCTGCTTAGCTTCCGAGATCTGACGGGATCGGATGCCACAGGGCTACAGCTGCAGGCACTCAGATATTAACAAGGAGAAAAAAATGAAATAATATGACCACAATTTTCAGGAGGTATTTCACAAGATGAAGCAACATGACCTAAGAATTTAGGGTGTACAAGAAGGAGCTAAAACTAAAAGTAGAGGTATGAAAAACCTATTCAATGAAATAGTAGTGGAAAAGTCCCCGAACCTAGGAGAAGAAATATACATTCAGACCCAAGAGGCATTCAGAAACCCAAGTAGATGAGACAGACCAGAACAGGTCTTCTCTGCATTACATTATGTATGGAATGCTAAAACTAGAAAGCTAAGGAATAAGTTTAAAGGCTGCAAGAGAAAAATATCAGCTCACCTACAAAGGGAAACCAATCAGAATAACATAATACCTATTATCAGTAGCACTAAAAACAAAGAAAGCATGGAATGATATATTTGAAAATAACTGCCAGCCAAGAATACTATATACAGCAAAACTATCCTTTAAGATACATAGAGAAAAGAAAGACCTTCCAAGATAAAAACAAGCTTAAGCAATTCATGTCTACCACACCAGGACTACAGAAGATGCTCAAGGAAATTCTACATACAGAAAAAGAAAGACAAAGCCAAATGCAGGACCACAAGAATGAATAAAATTCATGAAAGGAATGCATGAAGAAATCACAGCTAATAAAGAAGCAAGGATATCCAGCTTTAAAACAGAAAAGCCATGATATGAACAGGGGACAACATTAAGAACAAGAAAAATTCAAACCTAATAGAAAAACAGCCAACAAAATTATTCAAAACACCAAACTCCTCTCTATAATTACCCTAAACGTAAATAGTCTTAACTCATCATTTAAAAGACACTGACTGTCCAATTGGATTAAAAAATGGAATCCTTCTATTTGTGGAATCCTCAAGATCCATCTCATTTGTAAGGAAGAACATAGACTGAAAATAAAAGGTTGGAAAATGATATACCAAGCACACACAAAAAAGCAAGAGTAGCTGTACTAATATCTGAAAAACTTCACTTCAATCCTAAATTAATCAGAAAGGCTAAAGAAGGCTACTGCATATTCATAAAGGGAACAGTAAACCAAGAGAACATAATGATAGATAATACTTCTGCTTCAAACACTGATCCACCTAACTTCATAAAATAAATATTACTGGCTATAAAGCAACACATAGGTTCAGATGCAATAACAATGGGAGACCTCAGTACTCTACTCTCTTCAACAGACAGGACATCAAAGCAAAAAATCAACAAAGAAATTATAGACTTAAACAACACCACAGACCAATTGGACTTAACTGATGTCTATAGAATATTCCATTCAAAACATGTAGAATACATATTCTTCTCAAGAGAAAATGGAACTTTGTCTAAAATAGATCATGTTCCAATACACAGAACTAGCCTCAACAAATACAAAAAAATGAAATCATTCCTTGTATCTCAACAGATCACAAGAGAATAAAACTAGAAATCAACAGCAAGGATAACTACAAGAATCTTATAAATACATAAAAATGAAATAACACACTTTTGAATGGTCAATGGATCATTGAAGAAATCAGAAATGAAATTAAAAAGTTTCTCCAATCAAATGATAATGAAAACACAATGTGCCAAAACCTTTGGGATACAGCAAGGGCAGTTCTATAAGGGAAATTCATAGCTATCAGTGCCCATATCCAAAAGCTAGGAAAGGCTCAAATACATAACTTAATGATACACCTTAAGGCATTAGAAAAACCACAACAACCCAATCCCAAAACTAGCTCACATAAAGAAATAGTTAAGACTAAGGCAGAAATCAGTGAAACAAAAACTTAAAAAAAAAAATCACAGAGAATCAATGAAACCAAGAGTTGGTTCTTTGAAAAGATAAACAAGATCAACAAACCCTTAGCCAAAGTAACAGAGAGAAGGAAAGAGAGAGAGAGGGAAAGAAGACCGACCCAAATTAATAAAATTAGAGATGAAATAGGGGTCATAACAACAGGTACTAATGAAATACAGATAATCAGAGACTACTTTGAGAACTTCTACCACCAAAAAATGAAAATACAGAAGAAATAGATAAATTACTTAACACTTATGTCCTATCAAAATTAAATCCAGAGGACATAAGTTAAACAAACCTACAATAAGGAATGAAATTGAGGCAATAAAGAATCTTCCAACAAAGAAAAGCCCAGGCCCTGATGGCTTCACAGTTGAATTCTATCAAGCCTTTAAAGAAGAATTAATACCTATCCTATCCAAAATATCCTATAAAATAGAAAGGGAAGTTGTACTTCCAAAATCATACTATGAAAACAGTATCACCCTGATACTAAAACCAGATAAGGACACTAGAAATAAAACTATAGACAAATTCCCCTGATGAACATTGATGCAAAAAATCCTTAATAAAATTCATGCAAACCAAATACAGCAACACATAAAAAAGATAATATATGAACAGATGGGCTTCATTCCACAGATACAAGGCTGGTTCAACATACATAAATCAACCAATGAAATACAACACATCAAGAGATTTGATGGCAGAAATAACATGGTCATCTCAATAGATGTAGAAAATGCTTTTGACAAAGTTCAATATCCCTTCATGATAAAAGTCCTGAAGAAAGTGGGAATGGAAGAAACAGACCTCAACATCTAAAAGGTCATATATGATAACCCTATAGCCAACATTATACTAGATGGGGAAAAGTTGAAAGCAGCCTGTCCTCTCTTATTTAATATACTGATTGAAGTCCTTGCCAGAGCATTCAGGCAAGAAAAAGAAATAAATGGATACAAATAGGGAATGAAGAGGTCAGATTATCCTAATTTGCAGATGACATGATCGTATACCTAAAGGACCCTAAAAAGTCCACTTGAAAACTCCTAAGAGATAATTAGCTCCTTCAGCAAATTTGTTGTTGTTGTTAGGATCTGTAGAGTCAAGTCTGACTCATAATAGCCCAAGGTAAAACAGAATGAAACCCTCTTTGACACTGGGCCATGCTGGGCACAAGGATTGTCAGTGGTTGATTGTTTCAAGATTGCTTTGAGAGTGGGTTGCCAGGTCCTTCTCCCATTTCTGTGGTGCAGGAGATTGAACCCAGGGCCTCAGAGCACACAAGAGCAAGCACTCTATCAACTGATCTAAACCCCAGCCCTCAGCAAAGTAGCAGGATACAAAATTAACACTCAAAAATCAGTAGGATTCCTACATACCAATTATGAACAGAAAATGAAAGAAATCAAAACAACAATCTCATTCACAACAGCCCACCAAAAAATTAAATATTATTCAATTAATCTAATCAGAGATCCTAAAGATCTCTGTAATGTAAGTTTCAAAACAATAAAAAAGAAATTGAAGAAGACTAGAAGATGGAAACACCTCCCTTGCTCATGGATCAGAAGAGTTAATATTGTAAAAATGGCTATATACCAAAATTGATCTACATTTTCAATGCAATCCCCATAAAAACTCCGATGATATATTTCCAAGAAATAGAAAAAAACATCTTAAAATTCATATGAAAGCTCAAATGACTCCATGTAGCCAAAACAATCCTAAGCAGCAAAAGCAGTACAGAAGACATCACAATACCTGACTTCAAACTATACTGTAGGAGAATAGTGTTTGTAGTCATACCACCCTGGCATCCAATCTCATCAGCTCTCAGAATCTAAGAGGGGCCAGGACTGGTTAGTACTTGAATGAGAAACCACCTGGGAATACTGGATGCTGTTGGCTTGGGAGAAGGACCTGGCAACCCACTCCCAAAAAATCAGCCATCAAAAACCCTATGAATAGCAGAGAAGCAATGACAACAATCAGGGGATGGCACAGTGTTGGGTAGTATTTCCTTCTGTTGTACATAATGTGGCTATGAGTTGGACTCAAGTCAACAGCTCCTAACAGCAACAACAAACAAGGCAATAGTAGCAAAAACAGCTTGGTACTGGCACAGAAATAAACATGAAGATCAATGAAGCAAAATAGAAGACCCAGATATACACTCATGCAGCCACAGCCACCTGATCTTCCACAAAGTTTAAAGGCATACTTTGGAGAAAAGATAGCCTGTTCAACAAATAGTGCTTGGAAAACTGGATATCCATACATGTTGTTGTTGTTGTTGTTAGGTGCCGTCAAGTCGGTATCCAACTCATAGCAACCCTCATAGGGTTTTCAATGGCTGACTGTTTCGGGATTTCCTTAGGAGTGGATTGCCAGGCCCTTCTCCCATTTCTGTGGTGTTGGGAATTGAACTCAGGACCTCAGAGACTGTAGCACAGTGCTCTACCAGTTGAGCTAAATACCCGCCTATCCATACAAAGAAAAATGAAAGTAGATCATATTTCTCTACCTGTATTAAAATCAACTCAAATGGATCAGAGATCTCAATGTAAAACAGGAAACTTTGAAACTACTAGAAGCAAATATAGGAACACACTCCAACACAAAGGCATAGGCAATTACTTTATTATCAAGACTCCAATAGGCAAGGAAACTGAACCAAGAATTGAGAAATGGAATTACATAAAATTAAAAAGTTTTTGCACAGCAAAAGAAACAATCTCTATTAGAGTAAGGGGAGAGTCCACATTATTGAGAGAAAACCTTTGCATCCTATAAATCTGACACAAGTTTAATATCTAGGATATACAAAGAACAGAAGAAACTTAACACCAAATTAACAAATAATCCAATAAATAAATGGGCAATGGAACTGAACAGAGAGTTTTCAAAAAAAGAAATACAAATGGCCAATAAACATATGAAAAATGTTCAATTTCCCTAGCCATCAAGGAAATGCAAATAAAAATTACACTGAGATTCCGTCTCACCCCAGTTAGGATGGCTACCATCAATAAAACAAACAGAAACAAATGCTGGCAAGGATGTGGTGAAAAAAATGCTTTTACACTGCTAGTGGAACTGTAAATTAGTTCGGCCATTATGGAAATCATTATGAAGTTTTTTCAGAAAAGTAAAAATAGAATTATCGTATGATCCAGCTATACCACTTCTTGGAATATACCCAAAGGAAGATAAGTAATCAAACCTCAGGGACACCTTCCCTTAGAGGTTCATTGCAGCGTTGTTCCCAATATCAAGGTTATAGAATCAACCTAGATGTCCATCAACAGATGATTGGATTAAAAGATGTGGTGTAGCCAGGTGCAGTGGCACACACCTATAATCCCAGCGACTCGGGAGGCAGAGGCAGGAGGATCACAAGTTCAAGACCAGAGGCACTCTGCATAATTTAGCAAGATCCTGTCTCGAAAAGTAAAAAATGGGCTGGGCGTGCAGCCCAGCAGTCCAGCACTTGCAAAGCATGCAAGTTTGAGGCCCTGGGTTCAACCCCCAGGACCACAAAAAGAGAAAAAAATTAAAAAGATGTAGTGTATATA
>VMDO01021906.1:0-27480 GCA_007922755.1 Pedetes capensis | reverse complement strand
ATTGCCTACAACTCATAAAACCATGCATACTGTTGACTTATCGTTGTCATCTTCATTTAATTGCCTGCTGTGCTATTGTTAGATGTCTTCTCTGTTTTTGAGAATACCAAGTATACACTATGTTAATTCAAGCCATAATATGTTTCTTATTTGATTCTATGAGGATAATGTATCTTCCTATGGATTCTAAGACTCTTATACTGTATTAGTGACCTGTTTTATTCATTGTGCTAAATAATGCTAGTGGAAATAATCATTATGTTGGGAACATGCAGGGCTTTGTAATACCTTTAGAATTCTGATTCAAAACAAACTTTTTAGATTTTTCTCTTCAGATGATTATTTTTACATCAAATTTTAACATGAATAGAAATAATCTCTTTACATTTGTCATTTGAATTTATTCATTTAAAAATTTAGTTAAATTTATAAAAACATCTCATAAAATATGAAGTTTAAGAATATGATTACTAGCCGGGCGTGGTGGCGCACGCCTGTAATCCCAGTAGCTTGGCAAACGGAGGCAGGAGGATCACAAGTTCGAGAACAAAGGCAGTCTGCATAATTTAGGGACACCCTGTCTCAAAAAATAAAAACAAAAGTGAGCTGGGGTGCAGGTCAGCGGTCCAGCACTTTCATGCAAGCACTGGGCCCTAGGTTCAAGCCCCAGAACCGCAAAAAATAAAAAATCTGATTACTTTTTTGGTATTATTGATTCAGATCATATTTGGCACTTTGACATTTGAAACATCAAAGACATATTAATTTTGGAATCCTGATATTATGTATCTACAGAATGTAAAATGGAATATTAATTGTTGTTGTTGTTAGGTGCTGTCGAGTCGGTATTGGACTCATAGCGACCCTATTACAACAGGTGAAATACTATTGCCAGTGCTTCTCTGCTGTTCATAGGGTTTTCAATGGTGGATTGATTTGGGGGAGTGGGTTGCAGGGTACTTCTCCCAGAATAATAATTAGAATTTGCATACTTACAATGCTTGATAATTATTGAAATCAATTTGAATTTCATATTAAAGTCACATTTCTGGAGTTATATTTGAATGAAGGCTTCAAGGACAAAGCTCTATTTTCATCATGGTGTTGCTGCTTTGTTTACAGGGATTTGGTTGGGAAAAGTAAGACAGATTTCTTTCCTCATGATATCTTTAAAAAATTGCAGAAGAGTCTAGCCTTCTGTGTCAGCTTATAAACATGTTCTTCCAGGATGCTGAGGCAAATGAGTAAGCACAGGTTTTTGGTTATTACCATTAGAAGAACCAACTCCTTTTCTAGTTGGAGTACACAAATCAGCTATTGCAGCATTTAATTGGAAGGTTTCCATACATTTTATGTACTTATTGTAATGATGTCAAGGAAAATTACTCAAATATTTTATTCTTTTCACAAAATATCTTTATGATAAAAGGAGTTTCTTACATCTATTCCATTGCTAATGTGTAACTCCAAAATCTTACTAATTTATCAAGATACATTTCTCTTTTTTTTCAAATTTTAAGTTAGTAAATAACAATTGCATATTAACTTTCATCTCCCCAGTTTTACCTTTGTTTTTATAGCTATATCAAAAGTACTGAATCCCAGAAAACTGCCTCAGTTCCTTCATTCATGGTCAGAGCTTTGTCAGCATCCAAGAGAGATTTGCTGTCTCATTGGCTTCACAATGAATTATAGAAAAAGCATTAATCCCATTCAATGTTCTCTCTTCTGTTGCATACTTTGGTTTTCAAATAATAAATAGTAACAAAAGCAAAACACAAAAATAGTCTTATATCACAATTTAAAATTCTATAAAATATAAAGTGTGAAAGATTAATAAGGTTTTTATGTCTAAAATTCATTTGTGCCTCTGTTTTTAATATATTGAATAAAAAGTCCATTTTTATTATTCATTTTCTACATGGCATTAATATTAGAGTAAATAGAATTATTTTTATACTGAACATATGACATTTGCAAGTACTTTTTTTTGCCTTACCATCTACAAGCAAAGATTTTAACTGGTGCAAAATGCCACAGTTATTTCCAATTAAGCATGGTAGACTGGGTATTACTAATATATACACTTACTTCTTCACTGAGAGAAGACTCAAATGATATAAATATGAATTTGGGAAGGTATGTAGATTTTTATAATTGATGTTCTCTGCAAGTTATTTACTGTCATTTGTTACCTTTTTTTCCTCAAAATATCAACAACTGTTTAGTAAGAAACTCTCTCAGGGCTGCTATGCATACAGATGACATTGAAAATTGAAAATAACTGGCATAAGATAAGGTTGGGTAATACTGACATAATAAAAGTACAAGATATTAGTAAAATTTATTTTCCAGGTAAATAAAACTGGTTATCAGCCTAGTAATATAGCCACACTTAAAAAAACCTAACACAGTTAATAAAAAAATCATCAATGGTATAATTTGTAGCAATACTCTTAAATGTTTAAAAAAATACGTAAAGGTCTTGAGCATTTGCATACCTTGAACTACTTGGGTCCTGGTATACTGTATGGATATGAAGAGATAGGAGTATAACATAAACACACACACACACACACACACAGTCACCCCATATTCATTAGTATGTAAGTTCATGCTGTACATCCACTCCGAAATGGTTGCTTTAACTGAATATAACTGAATATGCTGAATATAATAGGCCTGTGCTTTTATTCAAGTATTGCAAATATATCCTTTGGTCTTAAAAAGCCCAAATTCTGTCATTGCAGTGTGGATTTGATACAGTTCTTGCCAATAAAATGTAAGTGGAAATCTAGTAGGAACTCTTAAGGAATCCTTTACTTCCTGAAAAGGGAAGAGATCATCAAAGTACCTCCACTTTCCTAGATATTTAAAGTGTTACAGTACTTTGATTTCCAGAATAACATCATGAATTATCCATCATCATTTTTAGTCATGTAAAAAAGGAAAATCTTTTGGGTAAAATGTGTTAAATTTTCTGCTACGTGCACCTCAGCTTCTTAAAAATTTAGTCCCCTCCCCATTCAAAATATCAAGAAACGTGTTATGTCTAAAATGATATATCAAAGAATAGATCCAAGAGAAATCTAAATGATTCAGAAAAGAGGGAGATTTTAGAAGCTTTCCCACATGATCAGTATAAATTTGAGATCTAGAAAAGCTGCCCAAACATAAGGGCAAATATTACACTACAGTATTTTTAAATTAATCAAGCATGGAAGTTATATAAGAAACTCTGCCACAATCTGGAAAATATTATGTCCAAAAGAATTGTAGGTAACTAAAATGGCATTGAACCATTGAGATCACAGATCTTCTTCTAACTTACTGTATTTGTACATAGTGTGTGTGTGTGTGTGTGTGTGTGTGTGTGTGTGTGTGTGTGTGTATTGCCTGCAGCCATAGCCCTGTGGCATCTGATCCCATCAGATCTCGGAAGCTAAGCAGGGTTGGACCTGATTAGTACCTGGATGGGAGACTGCCTGGGAACACCAGATACTGTAGGCTTGGGAGAAGGACCTGGCAACTCCTTCCCAAAAATCCATCTGTGATTGAAAACCCTATGAACAGCAGAGAAGCACTGACAATAGTGTTTCCCCTGTTGTACAGAAGGTTGCTATGAGTTGGATACTGACTTGCAACATATATATATATTATATAAACATATATTTTTTGATGTCCTGGAGGATGGACCTTAAGCCTCATGCACACTTTAAAAGTGTTCTACCTCCAAATTACACCCCTGGCCCCTTTTAAACTTTTTCTTTTTCTTTTTCTTTTTTCTTTTTTTCTTTTTTTCTTTTTTTCTTTTGTACTAGGGGTTGATCCCAGGGCCTCGAACTTGCATGCTCTGCAAGTGCTGGACCACTGAGATGCACCCCCAGCCCATTATTATTATTATTATTATTATTATTATTATTATTCTTTACTTTTTGAGACAGGGTCTCGCTAAGTTACCCAGACTGCCTCTGGTCTCGAACTTGCTATCCTCCTGCATCCGCCTCCCCAGATGCTGGGATTACAGGCATGCACCACCATGCCTGGCTACTTTTTTCTTTTTTCTTGAGACAGGGTCTACTAAATTACACAGGTTGCCTCTGACATCGAACTTGTGATCCTCCTGATTCTGCCTCCTGAGTCCCTGGGGGATAACAGGCATGTGCCACTGTGGCTGGCTCAATAGATAGTATTTTATAAACCTCTGTGTATTATAGCTTCAAGAAAAAAGAAATAGAGATAAATGAGGGAAACAACTCCAATAATCCAACTGAGTTACAATAAGAGTTTGAATTAAGGGCCTTATGAAGAAAGAAAGAATTTAGACAAAGAATAAAGTATTCAAGGGTGATTAATTGGGTTCTACTTTGTACAGGTGGGTAAAAACAGGAAGTAAACATAGAAAATTGTTCAACATATTGGTGAAAGTGCGATTATCTATAAAACCTGCAGAGTTTGACAAAAAACAAAAAGATGAAAGAAGTAACATGTGAGTTGCTTACTTCAGATCAGTGAGTACACATATGAAATCTGAATCTCTGAGAAGATAAGAACTAAGGAGTTATTATTACACAAATTTGTTCTAGTTTGGTGCCATCAACACAAGTGGTAGCTTGAAAAGAATATTGTGAGGGAAAATATATAGCACAGAATTAATCATTTTCACTATAGAAGTTTTCCTATACAGACAAAAGAAGTCTAGTCATTGGAAAAGTATGGGTGGAATTAATAATACAGAGGAAAGAGCTGAGGATAATTATGAAATGAAGAGTAGAAACTGTTTTGAGGAATTAATGGCCAATAGTTTTAAATGTTAATTCAAGTTTAAGAGTAAGATTGATAATGTGTGTGCTCCTTTGATACAACAGTTCATTAAAGACATGTAGCATAACAGTTTGGGGTTTTGGGACAGATAGAATATTGTTGTGAATTGAAAAGTAAATATTGCATTGGAGAAGAAAACAAGTATAAATTTTCTAGAAAAATGTCTCTAATGGAAAATTAAAAGTAATTTTGTTAAGTACGGCATGATGTGGTATGTGTCTTTCTGAGTATGAAGGGAATGGTTTCTTGTTTTTAAAAATGTGTTAGATTTAAATCATTTACAGGTAGAAAGAAAGATACCTAATAGCTATGCTAAATATTTCATTTAGACAGGAGACTAGTATGAAAAGTGAGAAAAAGTAAGTAGATGATTTACTATGGCAAGTAAAAATTCTATCAGCCTTTTATTTTATAGCTTAGGGAGTATAAAATTATTTCATGTCATGTATCACCTATCATTGAATAAGGGAGACAGGAGAAGAATTGATGTTTTAGAATTATGGCGCTGGAGATGAATAGTGAATATACCATAGACTGCCAAAGAAACCAAAAAATCTGTGCCGAAAGTGCAACCAGAGTGCTCCTTGGAAGCAAGGATGACTAACCTGCATCTTATGTATTTTGGACATGTAGTCAGCAGGGACTAATCCCTAGAAAAGGACATCATGTTTGGAAGAGTGGCTTGTCAATGAAAAAAAGGAAGACCATAAACAGATTGATACAGTGTCTGCAACAATGAACTTAAACGTAAATAAGAATTTATATTTATGACACCAAATCTGACACAAAATCAGTTGGGGAGTATTTCGTTCTGTTGTACACAGGGTTGCTATGAGTTAGAACCAAGTGGAAAGCACCTAACAACAACATCACGCCCCAGCTTTTAACTGGTTAAGGTTGGCCAGCCGCTGTGGAACATGCCTATAATCACTTAGGAAGCAGAGGGAGGAGAATCATAAGTTTGAGGCCAGAGGCAACCTGCATAACTTAGACCTTGATTCAGAAAAAAAAAAAAATTTAAGAAATGTGATGGAGACTCAGGCCAGCTATAAAGCACTTGCAAAGTATGTGCAAGCTTCAACACCCAAGTACCAAAAAAAAAGTGCATAAGAGGATAGTGATTATGTTAGTCAGCTTTTCAGTACTGTAATAAATATCTACGAAAATGCATTTATAGAAAATATATATTTATCTTGGCTCATAGCTTTGTGGTTTATAGTGTGTGATCAGGTAAACCCGTTGCTTTTGGGCCTGTGTTGAGGCAGCATTCCATGGTGTGGAGCGAGTAGTGGAGCCAACTTCTTACTTTACGGTGGCTAGAAAGAACACACAGGAAGAGGAGGCAGTGGAGTCCCAAGATCCCCTTGAGGGTTTGCCCCCAATGATTTTGTTTCTCCAACTGACACCTTACTTTTTAAAGTTTCCACCACTCCCAATAAATGCTGCAGAGTAACCCTTGAAAGACATTTAACAACCAAACCACAAAAGTAGTTTGATTCCCTTCATAAATGAAAATGTATATATTTTTCATATACTGGGAACATGAATAGACACAATATCTTGCTGTCTGAGATATTGTGGCAAGGTAACAAACTATTTATCTTTCGGAATATAAAGTGCTGCCAAATTTGCTTTGTTAAACTTTCAGAGAGGTGTACTACCTTAAGGAATACCTAAATATCGTATGGTTTTATAGGATTGACAAGAGAAAACATTTAAAAATTTAATCTCTTTTTATCAAAGAAAACTCAATATTACATATTATGAATGAATTTGGCTTTTTGTATTGATTGAAAGTTTTAGATGCTATATTTGTGGAAAAATTATTTGTATTATTCATAATTTTATTTACAATATAACAGACATAGTGTGTCATGGATAGTTGTTTTATGATGGTTATCTGAATGTGAATTTTTTAAGTAGTGTAGCATGATGACCAATAGAGATTTCTCCATTTATTTTAATTTGATAGAAAGTGTATAATATTAAAATTAAGATTTTAATGCTGTTTTCTATAAATATTGGATAATTCATTTACTTTTATTAATGAAACTTATGATAAAATGATTAATTCAGTATTTGTTTACATGATCATACTCAACTATGTTGAATCTCTTTTAAATCATGTCATTATGGTTATGATATGACCTTGTCATATAAATATGTACCATGTCTTTAAAAAATCATTGCATAATCTAGGGGATAAGTTCTTGGGAAATAAGAAAACAAAATAAAATAGAAATTTTTTATATGATTTATAATTTATAGCAAAATTGTATATATGTAATGTCAACGGGGTAGAGATTTTCTCCTTGTATCTGACTATCACAAACTAAGAGGCAACGGCAGGGCTGGGATTTAGCTGTTTGTAGAGCGCTGTGCTGCAGTCTCTGAGGTCCCAAGTTCAATTCCCAGCACCCCAAAAGTGGGAGAAGGGCCTGACAATCCACTCCCAAGGCAATCCCGAGTCAGTCAGCCATTGAAAACCATATGAGGGTCGCTATGAGTCGGATACTGACTCAATGGCACCCCACAACAACAACAACAACAACAAGAGGTAGCATATTGCAGAAAGGTACACTGCATACATAGACATAAAAATTGCTGGTAGATATACTTCAAAATAACTTGATTAACCAAACTAGAATATATATATATAAAGAAAGTTATTTTAATTGTAATCAATTTGAGTTCAGTTTAGTTACAGAAGCTGGTAGGTAAGTATAACATCAAAGAAAGACAAACAAAAGAGCTAGATATTAGGACAAATTTTTTCACACTGGACTAGTAAGTTTCTACAAGAAACTTTTATTGTCATGGTAGGTTAGTAGAGGTGGACATAATAAAATATGACAGACTAATTTGGGATTTTTCTTTTCTGCAAAATGCATAACATCCCAAAATACTTTAAGACAACCATCTAAAAACATAAATTAAGATTGGCTGGATATAATTGACTCTGAAAACTTTTAAAAGAAAACCTGAAATCAGTTCAATTTAAATTTTTTTACTTCAGCAGGAAATTGCTTTTTGGAGCACAGTGTTCCATATCAATGATGGATCAGAATGCTGTGACCCCACCACATGTACAGGTTCTATTTATAGCCAGAGAAAAGGAAGTGGCATACAAAAGCAGCCTGATTGGCTACAGTTGGCATTGGTCTCAAATGGATGTGATCTGATCAGTTGGCAGTATGTGCTTGGCTGAATCTCCACTGTTGTAGCTGAAACACGGTAGGTTACAAGAGAATTCTCATGTTAAGTTACAATTTGTTTAAACTCCAATGAAATGTACAGTTAAGGCCAAATCTATTAGTCAAGTACAGAGATTAATATAGGCAAAATTCATTTCTGCTCAACAAACCTAACAGACTAATTTTTTAATTTGAATTTTAAAAGAAATAGCAAAAGGAATGGATTTAGAAACAACAGCCTGCATGAAATGTCTGGTAGAAACAAAATGAAATGAAAGCTGAAAATAAGGCATATACATTTAATGATCTTCTTTTTAATGCATCATTAACTAGCACTTTTACATGGTGATAATAATACCAAAGGAAAATTGATTAACTTTTTGGATCTTCTAATTGATGTATTATGGTTCATCTTGCAGGAAACTAGTTTTGTTAAACACACCTGTGATGGTTATTTTTGATACTATTATGAAATACTATTATGAAGTGATTATTATAAACGATAATGCCTCTGAAACTTTTAAGCTGTATTAGTCATACTCTGTATTAACATTAGCTTTTTTGTAAGAACCTAGTACTCAGATTTTCAATGTGAAAATCTAAGGTTGGCACCAGGTGCTAAATTTGTATTACACATAACCTAAGAGGCCTTATGTATATATAGATCTGAAAGAAAAATACACAACTACATTAAGTACAATATCACATGCTAAGAACTGTTAAATGGTAAGAATGTTTGCTGCTACAGCTTCTGCATTATAAAACATATTTGTAGCTCTTTATTATATTCTGAAAATATTTATCATTTACTGCATATTTTATAATCTTAAGTCTATTTACTGGCAAGCACTCTCTAAACTCTCCCTTTTCCATTTCTAAAATATAATTAGCAAAGAAAGGAAAAATATATAACTATGTAAGCGTGAATGCATACATATTTCCCTCTCTTTCATTGTCTCTCTCTCACAGACATACATATCAATGATATGAAATTGAATGAAACTCATTTAGAGCAAAACCATGATATTCCATATCAAATGAAAGATCTCTAGCCCTGTATGAGAGCAAACTATTAGTAGAACTCCCCATAGGCTTAATTAGCTGAATTTATGTCTGAATCTCACTTCTTGGCCCTTTTCTCTCTCTGTGGAACTAGTTCAATGGGGTGTTTCATTTACATAATCAGAGATTCCTGTGGCTCAGTTATACACTGAGAACTCTGTGGAAATGGGCTAGAAGTGCATAACATATCAGTACAGAACTAAATAGGAGTGAAAAGCAAGTCTGAACCATTCTAAAATCTGTCTAGGCAGTGGGAAATAGCACACACACACATACAGAACATGTTTCCTCTATCAAGTCATGAGAAGATATCTCCTAATAATGTTTCCTCATGTGACCCAAAGAGTAATTCAAGTTTGGTTATTACCTGTTTATATTTTACACTTGATGAAACTGTACTTCAAACATGCAAACTGACTATGGCCCCACAGGAACTAAATGATAAAGGTAGTGGTGAGACCCAATTTGTTCCCATCCCTATTCAATTTGTTCTTCCAACTCTAATCAATTTTGTTATAACATTATATTTCTGTATACAGTGAAGAGAGCCTTTGAGTTTTACAATGATCTGTTAAGTTTTCAGTGTGAGAAAATATTAATGTCATGATTAATAATGCTTTATAACTTTGTGGCACGTATTCTATTTACTACCTTATAGAGTCAAGTGTCCGCTTATAAATGTCACTAGTGCCTCCACATGAAGAAATGTAATATTTTGCCAATAAAGAATCACATAAATGAATAATTCCTTACCTGAGGTTAAGTTTTACTAAAGAAAACAAACCCTCAATTGTCTGTTTGCTGTTCTGTGAGGGCTTGTGTATTGCTGTGATGCTGGAGGCTCTGACACTGGTATTACAGATACCAGCTGGGCCAGCCATGATAGACAGGTTTCAGCTGAGCTTCCAGACTAAGGCAGACTAAGGACATGGACAACACAACCTACTCTGGAAACAATTATCCATGGGAAATCCTATAAATAATCGAGAAACACTGTGAAATATAATGTCAGAAAATGAGGCCCCCCGTTTGGAAGTGCTCCTTGGAAGCAAGGATGGCTAGACCACACCTTAGCCTTATGTATTTTTGACATGTTGTCAGGAGAGACTAATCCCTGGAGGAAGACAATCCCTGGAGGAAGACATCATGTTAGGGAGAGTGGTGGATCAACAAAAAAATGAAGACATTCAACTAGATGTACTGACACAATTGCTGCAACAATGGGTTTTAACATAAAAATGATTGTGTGCCTGCCTGGCACAGTGTCGGGGAGTGTTTCATTCTTTTGTACATAGGGTTACTATGAGTTGGACCTGACTTGATGACAACTAACAGCAAAACCAAGAGCAACAAAGAAACCAGATTATTTCCTTTTACTCTTTTCTCTGTCCACATCAAAACCACTTTGGAAATGACTACCAGACCAGAATGGAACATGAAGCAAGTAATTTTAAAAAGCCAGATTAATTCTTCCAACTATGCATATGCATCATGTATTATCTTCACAAGTCCCAACTGAGCAATTTAGCTGGCTGAGACCATGTCTCAGCACAGACAATCCAATGTAATAATATAATTTTTGTTTTGCTTTTATTAAAAGAGTAAAGAAGTTTACAATAATAAAGAAGATGTAAAGAAGATGCAATGCGGTTGGTGTCTCCACTTAAATACACTGAATAAAAGAATGCCACTAACCTTCAGCATTTCACTTTTCCAGCGTGAAAGGACACTTGCACTGAGAGTCTGACTCATGTTGATTTAGTGCCAGAGGAGTTGAGATTGATCTCAACACATTCTGTGCCTTTATCTTAACCAGCAGCAATGCTCTTTGAAAACCCCAGAATGTGTCTAAGATACTGTGAGTCCTAAGCTTTATTCTATTAACCTTTAATGAAATCAATGAATCATAAACTTCTGAAATTATTGTCACAAAGAAAGCATTGTGTAACTAAAGCTATTATGGATCCACTCATTATTCTTCTTTGCAAAGAGAAATATAATTTTGTTTTGGTATATCCCTAGCATCTGAATATTTAATAGACACACAGGAAGATAGTTTATCTTTAAGCCATCTGGGTCTAAAATATGACTCAAGATACTTTTTGTTTCCCCAAGGCTTCTTTCCTTCACATTTTCAAAAATAATTTCCTTTTAATGCATCTTAACAAGACTTACCCTGAAAAAGTTTATGTGTGAGCCAATCTTATTTATTAAACAAAGAAAACATTAATACCTCTTTGGTAATAGAAACTGATTTGTAAATGTCAGTCAAAAACATTTTCATTAAAAACTTAAGCATTTGAGCAAATACAACAGGAATAGATATTTTTCTATTTATCTCATTGTTGTTGTTGTTGTTGTTAGGTGCTGTCGAGTCATGTCCGACTCATAATGACCCTCTTAGGGTTTTCAATGGCAGATCGTTTTCGGGATTGCCTTGGGAGTGGGTTGCCACGTCCTTCTCCCATTTTTGCAGTGCTGGGAATTGAACTCAGGACTTCAGAAACTGCAGAGCAGTGCTCTACCAACTGAGATAAATCCCAGCCCTATTTATCTCATAGGGGATTATTTATTTAATATGGAGGTCAGTTTACATGTTTACATGGTTTCCCTGTTTGGCTTTCTTCTTTCTGAAGAGTAAAGTCCATATAATTCAGTTGCAATTTCTTTTATATGGACTAATTTCTCATTTACATGTAAGAATAACCATGCCTTTTTGGACTTGATGTAGGGAGATTTTCCCCTGGATTAAGAAAAGGTATCACTTGAGAAATGAAAATGCTCTGAAATCACATTAGATGTATGATTTTTCTAATACAATTTCCATCTTCACATTTATTGAAAAGTTTAGAAAATTAGAGACAAAATAATTGCTGTGTTCAAACTGCTTTCCTCTAAATACTTCTAACAGGCATAATTTTCCACAAGTTCATCTAATATTCAATTCCTCTTTATTTTATCGTGTTTGGTAGAATAACAATAGCTAAGGCATGATTTTGGGGGGGTGGAGGAATCTGGGTTTCTGATATTTATAATTTTTATTTTCTGAAAGTTTTACTCCCAAATTTTATGCTGAATAAGAAGAGATAACATATGTACTTTTTTCCATTTGGACAGTTTTATGCATGCATACTCAAATTATGAACACCTAACTTTAAATGTTACTTACATGCGAATTTAAAGAGTTTCTTCTAATAGCTCTTATTATTGTTAACTTTGACTATAGAAACTATAGATAAAAACAGGGAGTAGGAAGAAATGAAGGCAATTTCTTTTCACTGGAGTTGTTAGATGCTGTTGATTCAGATCTGACTCATAGTGACCCTATGTACAACAGAATGAAACATGCCTGGGCACTGTGCCATGACTGACACTATTATCAGTGCTTCTCTGCTATTTATAGGGTTTTCAATGTTGGATTGTTTCTGGAATGAGCTGTCATGTCCTTTTCCCTAGCCTGCAGCGCCTGGTATTCCCAGGCAGCCTACTAGCCAAGGACTAACCAAGCTGACCCTGCTTAGCACCCGAGATCAGGTGGAATGGGATGCCCCGGTGCCATGGCTGCAGACTTTCACTGGAGCAACAACTGGATATTCAGTTCATATGTAAAAATTGTCTTCACATCACCTAAATCTTTACCATTTTCTAAGTCAACATAATAACAGTTCAGTTAGTGAAGCAGAGACAGTGTAAATGATAAGGGTATTATTTTAGGAATTAGAAATTTCATGACAAGGGGAGAAACCAGAAATAAAGAACCAAAAGAAGCTAGTGGTGGTACCTGCCTATAATCCCAGCAACCTCAGACATTGAGGCAGGAGGATTGCAAGTTTGAGGCCAGAGGCAATATGCATAATTTAGCAAGATCTTATCTCAAGATATAAAATAAAAAGGGGGCTGGTAGTGCAGCTCAATGATAGAATGCTTGCAAAGTGTGTGCAAGGTTCTGGGTTTAACCCCTAGTATCAAAAAATAAAATAAAATAAAATAAAATAAAATAAAATAAAATAAAATAAAAAAAGAAAAGAAAAGAAAAGAAAAATGGGCTCTATTTCCCTGAAGCACTGGAGTAGATGAGCTGGAGTTCGTTAAAGTTTACAAGAGAATCTGAGAAGCCAAAGATATTAAACTTTAACTACCTGGTTGATTCAATTGTTATATTCTGTTTTCCTATTATCCTTTCTTCTGGCAAGTGTTTTTTGATAATGCTCTCTATAAACACCCTCCCAGCCATTATCTTTTATCATACATAAACTAATTTTTATTTAAAACACTGTATCAACTTAAACTTTATTTCATATTTATTTCCTTTCTTGCTGCTAATCTCTGCAGTATTTAAGCTCTGCAGAGCAGTCCTTTCTTTATGTTTATTTCTCTTCTGTGTTTTGGGTACCTAGAACTTCATCTCAAACTAAAGAGTATAACTATTGAATATGAGGTGGAAAAAAATGGAAGACATATTCACACTCATATTCTAAGCTTGTACAAACCCAATTTTCCCCATAAAAACAAATCAATGAATTATATTTAATTTTCAAGATAATTGAAAACAACTATGGTCCAATAATTTTTAAAATTTAATTTTTAAGTAATTGTATTTGTGAAACTTAGGAATATCAAAAGGTAATTAACTTCTTAAAACCATGTATACAAACCGAACCATGCAAGGTTATTTGAATATCTTTTAAAAATCTGTATGTATACATGCTTTAGTTCAGGCAACAATGGAAAGGAAAACCTACGGTTCCAAAGATGGAGATGTAACTGAAAACCAGAGTGTGACATTTGTGTTGAATGCTGATAAAGCGAAGTAAAAAAGAAGATTCATTTTCATTGCCTTTTTAAAAATAGAGAAAAGTCTTGGGTTTTATACAAATTTGGGACATGTGTCTTAGCCATAGAAAACTGAAATATTTGAAGCACTTTGCTTTAAGGAAAAGAATTGATCATAAAAACATTTGACCAGTCACTTTTTAAAAATATCTTTATTAAAATAAAACTGACCTACAATAAAATGTATGTTTTTGACAGGCACAATCTGAAAATTGGATGTGTGACTTTTGTATTTATCCCTAAAATAATACTGTTTCATTTAGACTCGTAAAACATAAATGTCAAGATGATAAGGAAAAATAATAAAAATTTTAAAAGTCTAGATTTTTAGTATTAACTTTTCTTTTGAGTTCTTAGGTTAGTCATATTTCTATAAAATGTGCTATCTTCTCATTGTTCTCTTCTGAGTCCTAAATACAAAATGAGATTTGGGTAAGTTCATCAAAACCTAGTTACTTAGGTATTAGAACAAATTTTCCTCAATTTCAAAGCTTTTAATTTATAAAAATCAAATATATTGTTTAGCATCAATGTGTAAAAGAAATACAAACCCTGTTTTTACTCTGCACAAAGCAGCTATAAACACTCATGTACACATATTATTACAGACATACACTTCAATCTCTCTGGGATAAGTGCCAAGAGAAGGACTACTGAGTTTTATGGTAAGTATACATTTAACATAAAAGACAACTATCCAACTGTTGGAAAGTGACTATGTTGTTTTTCATTTCCTCCAGAAAACTGATGTTTTCTGCATCTGTGATAAAACTTGTGATTTCTATTTTTACAAGTTTCAGTCAGTTTTACCAGTGTAACACATTGTGATATGAAGTTAATGACCAATGATGTTCAATATCTTTTTATGTATTTGTCATTGATACGTCATATGAATGAAGCTATCCATAAAACTTTATACATATTATACAAAACCAGAAAGAATACAAATGTCCAATAGCTAGAGAAAGATAAATAAATAATTATATATCCATATGTTGTTGTTGTTAGGTGCCGTCGAGTCGGTATCCGACTCATAGCGACCCTCATAGGGTTTTCAATGGCTAACTATTTCGGGATTGCCTTGGGAGTGGATTGCCAGGCCCTTCTCCCGTTTTTGCGGTGCTGGGAATTGAACTCGGGTCCTCAGAGACTGCAGCGCAGTGCTCTACCCACTGAGCTAAATCCCAGCCCCATATATCCATATAGTGGAAGTCTAATTATCAATAAAAAGGAATAACTAATAAATAAGCCTGCAGCCATACCACTGTGGCTTGTGATCCCGTCAGATTTTGGAAGCTAAGCAGGGTCAGGCCTGGTTAGTACTTGGATGAGAGACCACCGGGGAACACCAGGTGCTGTAGGCTTGGGAGAAGCACCTGGCAACCCACTCCCAAAAAACAATCAGCCATTGAGTACCTTATGAATAGCAGAGAAGCACTGATGCTACTGTTTCACCTGTTGTACATAAGGCCAGTATGAGTCAGACACCGACTAGACTGCACCCAACAAGAACAACAACAGAACTAAAAATAACAAAACATGTATAGCAAAAACATTATGCTAAGTAAAATAACTCAAGTATAAAAAGGTTATTGTAATTCATTTATATAAAGTTATAGAAAATGGAAAACTATAAGTGATCAGAAATATTTCAATGATTAATAAAGACTGAGTATATGAGGATAAATTTAACATCAAATAGATATGAAGGACCTTTGAGAATGATGGAAATGTTCTTTATTTCAAATATGTGTATTTTTATATAACTATATGTATTTGTCAAACTATTTGGAAGGAACACTTAAAATTGGTAAATTTTATCATACAAAAATTATAGCTCAATAAACCTACTGAAAAAATTGCAGGTGAAAATTTATTTCTTATCATTAAAATAAAAATTTTGCCTCAGCTTCTTGTAATTAGCAAAATTGTAAAATTTTGCTTAGTCTACATTATCCTGTACTCTGAAGCTTTTTTTACAATGCCCCAATTAACAAGTTATTACTTATCAGTATGTTGTAAAGAACAAATATCAAATTTATACCAATTAATTATAAAATAAGATAAAAAACATACAGATATTTTGTAATATTCATCTTATACTGAGCCATAAAGCATACTTCAATATATTTACAAGAATTATATCTGACAGACCATGTTTTCTAATCAAAATTTTGTGAACTTCAAAATCAGTAATAACAGCTTTTTAAAAGGTCTTTTAGTGCTAGTCTAGCTTACCCACAATTTAAAATATTATTTGTGAAAGAAAATGAAGCTATAGTTTTTAAAGTAAAATTGAGAAAATGTTTAACTTTCCAAATAAAGCAGTTTTAAAGTATTTAATGGTAAGAAAACCTACTAATGTCCTTGATACTTAAGTAAATATTGATAGAAAATAGAATATGAGTAACAACTTAGATGCATACAAAATACACACTTCATATCTTCTTTTTAATGAGTATCTTACTATGTAGGAGGAAGAAAACAAAGCCCCAGTTCAAACAGATTTGATTTTATATTTCTTTCTCTCGATGGCTTTGTTTCTAATCATGATTCTATTTACAGTTTCCTTGAAGCATATGTGGGCATGGGAGGCTGCATCAAAGGAGCTGTTCATAATGCATTGGACCTACTGGTGAAAGATATCAATGATATAATATTGTTAACTGACTTAAAGCACACTGCAGAGTATTTTTAGCTTTTTTCCTTCTGAATTTATTTTGTACTACTTAGGACCCCCATGTGTCTGTGAGCTTGTTGTGATGTAGTGGCTTGTGTATGGTGTAATGTTGAAAGCTATGTCACAGGTATCTCAGATATGAGCAAGGCCACATTTGGTGGACAAAGTTTCAGCTGAGATTCCATCCAGACTAAGACAGACTAGAGTGAAGGCCCCAGAAGCCCACGCCTAAAACACTCAGCCACAGAAAACCATATGAATTGCAGAGAAGCACTGTCAAATATAGTGCAAAAAATGAGCCCTGTAGGCTGGAAGGCATTCAAAAGACAACTGGGGAAGAATTCCCTCCTCAAAGTAGAGTTGATATTACTGGGAATGTAGTAAAACTACAGAGACCCCCAATTGTTGATATGGCATGACTCAAAATGAGAAGAAACACAGTGACTGCAACAATGGGCTCAAACATAAAATGATCATGAGTATGGCACAGTTTTGGGTAGTGTCTTGCTGTGTTGTACATTTGCTGTGAGTCAGACCTGACTAGACAGCACCCAACAACCACAGTACTTAGGGATTGAATCCAAGGCTTCACACATAGTTTGCAAGTGTTCTACCAATGAACATCTCCAGGCCATTTTTTAATTTCTTAATTTTGTGTCAGGGTTTCACTAAATTATGCAGGCTTCTCTAGGCTAGAACTTACAATATTCCTTCCTTTGCCTTGGAAGTAGCTGGTATTACTGGCCTGTGCCTTTGCACCTTACGTTCTCTGAAATTATTTAACAGAATTTTTTAGGTCAGAGAGAATGATGGACATCATTCCTTTAATTATAGATAACACAGTTTCCTGGACCTAGGAAATGACTTGGATATCAAAAGCATCTTCAGTACAAAGTTCAGGATTTCTGTTTGCTTCTTCCTGTACATTTTTAAAGTTGATATCTGACTTTCTAGAATAAAATAAAATATGTCAGGACAATAAAATCTTGACAAGTAGCCCAAAATAAGCTTTGGATGACCTCACTGAACTAATACTTGTACTACCTTTATACCCACATAATGAAGAAAAAGTTTTGGTTTTGCTTTTACTTTTCAACTAGATTTCCAATTTGAAATAGAAATTACACAAACACGAACATATTTTTCATCATTTCTGGCTTTAACTTTGTTGATCCAAAATAAATTATTTTAACTGCTTCTATGACTTGACACAGGAAATAATGCCTCCTAAGGAACACTGAGAAAACCTAATTGCAAATGTATCACAAATAATGTGAAAACTTTCATCTATCCAAATTGTCATTTATTGTGACTATTCAGAAACATATTTTGTAGCTGAGATTTTCCATATACTCTTATTAATAAGTGCACAATTAATCCATGAGTTAGTCTCACAAATAACCCAACTGTTTCAATTTACTCTCACGCAACTTCTTCCTAATTCAATGACTTTAATTCGTAATTATGACTATAATGTTATTGCTTAAACGCATCATCAGTTTATCATAGAATTACAAGTAATCAGAGGTCTAATATGATGATAGCAGCAAGGAAATAAACATTGTACAGTGATATTCACCATATGAGACACTTATGGTTCTGAAATTACAATTATCTAAAGGAGGCACTGAATAATCTATAGACTGAGGGACTGATTGGTTAATGAAAAGCAGAACAGCCAGTTCATGGCATAATGAAGGATAAAAGCTGAACTATGAGCCAGTCAACTCATCAAGGACTTGATTCTCCAGAGAAAAAGCAGCACTCAAATATGGATAGAAGATCTTCATTCATTGTGTTTCTTTATGCAAATCATTAAATATTCACAAACTCTCCACAAACCATTTCTAAGAAACCTGTAAGAAAATGTACTGGTGCAGAGCACCATGACACACCTGTAGTCTCTACTACTCCAGAGGCTGAGGCAGAAAGATCATGTGTTTGACCAGAGGCAGACAGAGGAAGTTAGCAATACTTTGTCCCTCCAAAAAGATATATGTTGTTGTTGTTAGGTGTTGTCAAGTCGGTATCCAACTCATAGTAACCCTCATAGGGTTTTCAATGGCTGACCATTTCAGGATTGCCTTGGTAGTGGATTGCCAGGCCCTTCTCCCATTTTTGCAGTGCTGGGAATTGAACTTGGGACCTCAGAGACTGCACCGCAGCACTCTACACACTGAGCTAAATCCCAGACTAAAAAAAATATATATATATATATATATATATATATATATATATATATATATATATATAAATAAAAAAAGGAGTTCAGGTTCAGAGCAGTCATGCATCATGTATCTAGCATAGATAAGAAACTTATTTCAACTTCCAGTACTGTAAAAATAGATGGTAGATAGATAAATGATAAACAAATAAATAAATAACAGTTCACTAGCTGAAGAAAAAGAACTGAGGTTCAGAAAACCCTAGGAGAGATTAGTAAACAAAATGAGTTCTCTTGAGACTTTTAAAATATTACTTTTTATTAATGAAGACCAGTCATGTACCTGTGTAATTTCTCATAGAAAATATCTGTAGCCTTTCATGAAAATTTACTGCAAATCAAGGAAAAGAAGTATAGATGTGTAAAGCTGACATTTTGGTATTATGAGATTTCAACATTAAGCGTGATAAGCAATTTTAAGAAAAATGAAAAATATGTAAAGTTTTTCAGAGAGAAGGAAGTTAATATAAAAACTAAATCAAAGGAAAATCCTCAAAGTACTAGAAATTAAAAATAAAATGATTGAAAAATTACCTGACTATAAAGTAGATCAGTAAACTAAAGTAAAAATATTCTAAAAACCAGGAAAATACTATGAAATATATTAATTCAAATTCTAGTAGCTGTTTAACTGGAGTCCCAGAAGAGAAGATGAAAAAAGGAACAGGTTAGAAATATTGAGGAAATAATAACTAACATTTTTCAAAGCCAATGAGATATCCTAATCTAATGACACAAAAAGAATTATGATCCCATCTCATGGAAAAAATTAAACAGCAAGAAACTCTTCTTTAAACATTGGAATGTAATTACCAAAAAAAAAATATAGAAAATTTTAAGAGAGTCCAGAGGACAAAACATACTATCAACAAGAAAGCCAACAATTACACTGACATTTCAATGTCAACAGCAATTGAGGAACTTAAAATGTGGTGATTGACGTAACTGGAGTGATAAAAGCTGTGTATGCAGAACACTGTACACAATAAATAGATTCTTCATGCATGAAAGTTAACTAATGTAGGGAAGAAGTAAAAGCAATGAAAAGGCAAGTGCAAGCATAATTCTATAGATGTTAAAAATGTCATATTAATATACTATGAATTTTGTTATAGCAATAAATTTGAAAAATTGCAAATGATAGGAGAAACACAAGTAAGACAAAAATTACCAAAAGTCTAACAAGAAGTTCAAATTTCATTAAATATAATAACTAAATATGAAATTAAATGTTTCAAGAATTTATTTCCCACCTTCTGGCATACTGTTATCTTACCAATATCACTGTATTAGATCAGAGTGGTGTACCACAGAAGGAAAGATATTGAAGGCATTTGGTAATTAGATTATGAAATTAACTGTAGATGTGCTGTAGTGCTAAGGTAGGGGAGTGAAAATGAACCACTCCTGGTGGTTTAAAAAAGAGACAGAGAAAAAGTGCTCCCCAAATCAATAATCTGGTGTCATGAGATACACTGATTTGCTTCAGCAATGAAACCACAATGTGAACAGCAATTGTCACTGGAGTCACCAACTGATTAAATTTACAAAAATACGCTGCTGTTCTCTAAGGTCAGGCTGTCTTTTGCAAAGATCAAATAGACAGATTGAATCAGAATATGATGGGAATCTCTACTCTTTCCACTTACAAGTCCATGTTGTTGTTGTTAGGTGGCATCCAGTTGGTATCTGACTCATAGCGACCCTACATACAACAGGGAAATACTATTGTCAGTGCTTCTCTGCTGTTCATAAGGTTTTCCATGGTGGATTGATTTTTGGTTTCCCAAACCTGCAGCACCTGGTGTTCCCAGGCAGTTTCCCATCCAAGTACTAACCAGGCCCAACCCTGCTTAGTTTCCAAGATCTGATGGGATCAGATGCCACAGGGCTGGGGCTGCATGCACAAGTCCATGAAGGTACCACAAATTGGTGTCATCCCAACAGAAAAATGATTTGACCTTTGGTTTACCTGTTTTCTGAACCAAAGCATTTTTATGGCCTCCTCTTAGCCTTTCCTTTCGTGACTAGATTAAGGAAAAATGGTATTTTGGGCAGAAATTTTAAGGCGATATCTATTTTCAGATTTATATGTGTACCGTATTACATTTTGTCCCTATGACATGTTCCTTACCTGGCTCTGGTTTGGGCCCTGAATTATGGCTTCATTCTACAGTTCAGGTAAACAATATGTGAATTCTTCCAGTTGAGAAATAAGTCTATTGGAAATAGGCATTTGGTAATTTGGGGAAAAGAAACAGAGTGATCTTGAGTACTCCTTATTCTACTATGAGACTACCTGAGTCAAAACCATTCATCTTCTGATCTTCATAAAGCCCTGTTCTGATTAGTGACCATTTGGATTTTCAGAATTGGTATCATTTCAGAGGCTACAGCCAGTAAAGTCTCAAATGCTATGATTTTCCCTTCTTCAATGTGCCATAGGAAGGTGACACCTTGGAAAATGGCTGCAAGTATGTTTTTGAAATAAAAAAATTAGAACTCTTCACTTTTAGAGGGGATTTATTTTTAACAATTCTGATGTTTGATGAGTGGTAAAGAGTCAAACTTTGTTAATGTTCTTTTAAATATGGTTAATATTCATCAGCTGTATAAAAAAGTTTAGGCTAAGTGAAAGAAGTTGGTTACAAAAGAACACAGTTTGCATGATTCTGTTCATGGAAAATGTTAAGAATAGACAAATCCATACAGACTGGTGGTTGCGTAGGGCTAGGGATAGGAGTGAGAGATTATTGCTAAGTAAGTAGGGCTTCTTTTTTGGGTTATGAAAAAGTTCTATAATTGAATAAAATGACAGTTGTACAACTGTGTGGATATACTAAAAGCCATTAGTTGTATAATTTAAATGCATGAATTACTGTAACTGTATGAAATGTGAATTAAATCTCATTAAAGTTGTTTTATTTTTTTAAAAGAAATCCTAGGAGGAATATAGGTTCATTCAACACAGCCTAACAGGTGTCTTCTTCCAGAAGACATAGCTTCCCCTTAAATCAAAACTGTCTTTAACAGACTTAGTAATGAATTTTGATTGAAGGCTGTGACTTTGTTTTAATGATTCAAGTAAGATCCCTTTCAGTAGACCTGGAGATTTTCTGCTTATACAGATCAAATAACATTCATGGAGATTAGCCTTCAGTTTCACTATCAGAAACTACATGATCAACTAGATTTCTGTGATCAACACTAAGATTTTCTTAGATCAACACTAAGATTTCTGTGACGGAGATGATACTTTTACACTTTTGAATCTACTATATTATGGGAATTAATCATGTCAAAATTATCTTTGGTGGTTAAATGACAAAAATTTGTTATTGTTATCAGGGCATCTCTAAATCCCAATAAATAAACCGGTTAATTTTATTTAAATTGTTTAATTGAATGTAAATAATTTAGGTAAATTCAAATAAAAACTTTAAAGTTAATATCCGCCTGATCAGTTGCTTTCTGATATCTATGCCACAAGTCAGAGTTTTTCTACAACTAGAAATCAAGAAGAAATATCACATACTTAACATTTAAGCTAAATTTTATCTATATATTAATCTAGAAAAGTCTTTTTGTGTCTTAGTAAAATATCGGAATTGAGAATACTTTTGAAAATCTACTTTTCTACCCATCCCATCCTTCTTGGAAAAAGCTAGAGTAAACATACTATTTGGCTACTTGACTAACATATTCTGATCTTTGGATATTTTAGTTTGAATTTCAGATCAAGATTTTTTACAAGATATAATAATTTTTGCATTTGATTTTGTTGTACTGTTTTAAAATGAGTGCTTTTATAGATTACACTGTCCATACACACATGTTTAACATATGTTTTACAGGAAATAACTATTTTGGATGCAGTCTCAGCATACATGCATATGTACCTTGATATAGTTAAATTATGAAAACAGAAATATCAAGGGATGCAAATTTGATGAAACATACGGGAATGTTTCCTTAGTATGAATTTACCTACCAAAGCTGTTTTTCTGCCAATGCCTTTTTTTTTTTTATAGTGAATTGTTGTCAGCACTTTGTTAAATAAGCTTTTATTTTTTCCTCCAATACTGGAGGTTGAACCCAGGGCCTCGTGCTTGCATGCTCTGCAAGTGCTAGACCACTGAGCTCCACCCTCAGCCCATTTTTGACTTTTTGAGACAGGGTCTGGCTAAGTTATGCAGACTGCTTCTGACCTCAAACTTGCAATCCTCCTGCCTCTGCCTCCTGAGCTGCTGGGATTACAGGCGTGCACCACAGCACCCAGCTTTAAGTGAACACTTTTTATTAAAACAAATTATGACAATTATGACTGAATCTCTAGCTTTTATGATTCTCCTAATAAAAATTACCATTCAAATTTAAAATATTTTTATGGAATTGTATAAAAACATTAAAACATATATTTACTTTGTGAGTATATTTGTTCTTTTCCAACTTAGCTTTAATTTACTTAATGTAAAAAAATAACTTTCACCGTAGGTACTAATAATTTTAAAAATAATCAGAAAGTTGACATTACATAAGCAAACTTTCTAATGAAATTGTAACATTAGTCAATATGTCCATCAAAAAAGATACGTTCACTAAAGATACATCACTAAAAGATATATTCACAAAGTTAAATGGTATTTGGATGTTATAGTTATAAAATATATAGTTTATACAACTAAGATATGAGTTTAATTCAAAATATCTATCCATAAAAAAGAAAAGAAAAAATAGAAAGAAGGAAGGAAGGAGTATGATATTTTTCCCTTAGTACAGCATTTA
The DNA here is from genome assembly GCA_007922755.1 of Pedetes capensis. Lineage (NCBI taxonomy): Eukaryota > Metazoa > Chordata > Mammalia > Rodentia > Pedetidae > Pedetes > Pedetes capensis. Next base: position 3,878 of record VMDO01021906.1, on the reverse strand, counting down.
AAATCTAGCAATGATTTAGTGTTCTCAGATTTCATTTGAAGCTCTTGAAATATAGGGATACACAAAATTTTACTTGCAGCAAATAAAATTTAAGCTGAATGAAATAAAGTTGTGGAGATTTAAATTAAAATTGAAATATAGAAACAAATACAAATTCTGAAATAAAGCTCTTTGAATTTCTTCAATAAAAATTTCTATTTGTCTCATTAAGAGATAATATATTTAATCTTTTCATTAATGAAATAAACATACCTAACCATAACCTTGCTCTCTAGTGAAATAAAATATATCCCAAAGTGTAATACAAATAAAATACTTCAGCTATTGTAAACACAGTTTGTATATTTAGAATTGTTGAATTAAAACTAAAAGTAAATATAGACATCACACAAGACACACACACATAGTTATCTTCACTATTTCCAAGTGTATACACCTGGTAATTTCACCTAAAAATCTTCCTAATCCACTCATAGAAAAATAATTATCCATTTTGTTATCGATGTGAAATTATCATGTATTAAACATAAATGATTATACATGATTGAAATATAATTTTAAAGAACTTCAAAACATTTTTCCTATTCATCATCAATAATTATTGTGATTGATTCAACAGAACAAGAGAGTATAAATAAGTGAACATAAAATAAAGACTATCTCAGTTCATCTTCTGTATCATCAATAGCAAGTCACTTTGCTTTGCAGAACTTCAATGTCCACAGATATTTTTAAAGTGTAATTTAACTGGCTACTGTGGATCTCTATTAATAATACTCCAGGTTGTAAGCTGATTTCCTGGTCCACACCCCAGTACATTAATGAATGGACCATTTTCTGGTGGTGTGATGTGGTCATCTTCCTCTTTAACTGTGTAAACCCTAGCAATCATAATTGCATATTTAAATATATCTTTATTATGAAATCCTTTCTGATTACTCAAAACTATTTTGTTTTTTTTTCATTTGCCTGAGATTTTTTCTTCTTGTTTGTTTTCTTATTTTTGTTAGTACCTATTCGGACAATATGTTTCACAGTTGATTGTATTTTCCCTAGTACAATGTTCAGTACATATTATTTTATAGCTCTTAAAAGAATTTGCACTATATTGTATACCTTGTCTATTTCTTTCAGCCCTAAGGATACACTAGGATTTGACTAATCAGAAAGGCAGACATAATTAAAATGAATATTCAATTCCCAAAAGAAGGTATCTTACACAGTATAAATTCAGACACTAGTGTACATTGAAACTTGTTAGGGAAAGACTTTGAAGATCAGAATGGGTCTTCTCTTCAGAGATACTCTTGTTCTTTGTCATATACGTGTGTGTGTTTGTGTGTGTGCATGCACATATCCATAGTTTGGGCTTCCTAAATTTAGGTTTCCTCTCTGTTACACAGGACTTTCCTGTCTTGCTGGTATTTGGATTTTGTCCTCATAATGTCAACCGATGGAACAGGGATAAATTATCCTTTATTTCTATTCCACAGTCTTGTGTATTCTGTCACAGTCCAAAAAATTCTCACAGCCTATCTTGATAGCTTGCAAGTAGAGTAAAACGTTGTATTCTCGTAGTCCTTGACAAAGTCTATATTTATAAGTTACCTCTCAGTAAGAACAACCATGAAGTCAATCTGAGAATTTTAAAATAGGGTGGAATATTTAGAGTTAGTATTTTTAACTCTTTCATAGCATAGGTGAAAAAATATGACTCTGAGAAATTAACTGACTTTCTCAAATTTATTGGGTGTCAATAGTATGGAGAGGGATCAAACTCTAAGTTTCACAAGTCAGATCAGTGACATTTTACTCAACATAGGAATGATTTCTAATAATGTACATTTAAATTTGATTTAAACAACTCTAGAATCAAGTTTGTTTCTATTACCTTTTCAAGATGCTTATGAACAGTGTGTTGGCTTCAATATATTAATGTCATGTGATAATATTATATTATCTCTGTGACTTTTTAAATTTAACTTTGATGATTATAATGGAACAGTAGTGACTTAATGTGCTTCTCTGGCCATTGGCTCAGTTGGTTTGGCTCAGGTTTATGGGGCTTAACTTGGCTCCACTGGGTTGGATTTGACTTTAATTTGCTTGGACAGGTTTGAGTTTCTGTATCTTCCCATTTTCATGTTATAATCCAGGCTGAAAGGGATTTTGCCACGTGGGATATGTTTTAATAAAGAAGGAATGAATGAGATTACCACTAAACAAGTTATTAAATGCACTTAAATCTCTTGTTTCAAAATGTCAAATGTTGCATCTGCTCCTACATCATTGTTCGATACTGTTCACATAGCCAAGCCCACAAGACTAGACAAGGAAGCTAAGAGAGTACAGAGAAACAAATAGCCACAAAAATTAGACATAAACAGTGAAAATTACCACATACATACTTAATCTTCAGCTTCAATTTTAAAATGCTTACTCCCAAACATGGGCTGGGATTTAGCTCAGTTGGTAGAGCGCCGCTCTGCAGTCTCTGAGATCCCAAGTTCGATTCCCAGCACTGCAAAAATGGGAGAAGGGCCTGGCAATCCACTCCCAAGTCATTCCCGAAAAAATCTGCCCTTGAAAATCCTATGAGGGTCCCTATGAGTTGGACACAACTCGGTGGCACCTAAGAGCAACTCCCAAACACATGTGAGTATGTATAGTAACCCACATGTCTATTAATCAAAATTATTATCAATATACAACTGAATTCACATTTTTTCCCCAGAAGGATCCTAGGTTCTCCTAAAGTTTCATTCTATGTACTAAGCACAAAACTGAAGAAAAGTTTCCATTTTCCCAAATTCTTTGCATCCCAACCCTACGAGCAATGTTTGCCAATTGGTTTTGACCATTAGCATATTAGAAAATAATTTATAAGCATACAGGCATAACCTTTTTAGGCATAAAATTAGGTGGATTTTGACAATGTAGATTGCATAGGCTAAAATAACTAGATTCTATTTGACTGTGCTGTGTTCCCCTCATATTTCTGCATGCTTTGTGAGTACAGACAGTTGCTCGTTTTGCTCTTTCCTTTTACAAGGATAGTTACATATCAAAAGATGTTGGAAGATTAGAGACAGTGTCGTAGTCCAGAGCACAGTAATTTAAGTATGGTATCATAAAGGTAAAGACTTTTGGGTAAAGTTCAGGCTGATCAACTATCTTTATGTAAAGTCAATTTTCCCAAAGTAAGTGATTCCTCTTCCTCAATTCAGCCCCTTCGATGTGTAGATATCAAGTAGTCCTCTTTTCATGTAAGGCATCAGGAGACTCTGTTTCCCTGTGGTGTCTGGGGCATGTAGAACAGAGAAAAATACTGATGATGTGATGGCTGCTATTAGTGTGAATAATGGACTCTCTTGTCTCTGATCCAACTTTTTCACATTTCTGCCATCATCGATGAAATCACAGCAGGAACACTTATAATCATGAAAGTAAAGTAAAATCCCATGTATGTGCATACTCTTTACAGCCATAAGTTCCTCAATAAATTTACAATTTTTGCAATATTAGTGATGGTGGTTAGGATGTTATTTCATATATGCACTGACTATTTCTAAGGTTTTTCACTCTTCAGTCTTGATTTCTGTGTATTCTCTCTTGTTTACTCTCAGCAGAGAGGCTTACCATCTGTTTTTAGAAAAGACATACCACTGAAAGATTCATTTTGCTTCCCACCACTAACTGTATAAGCCAATCTTTTCTCCTTTCCTTATATATCCTTATATTTTTCTTTCTCTTATGTTCAAATGAAAAGAAGTATGTCATTTCCTATGTTTTTCAGTTTCTCATCTTGTTCAAGAACATTACACATTTTAAAAAAATCCTCTAGCATATAAAACAACAAAATGGACCTAAAAGTACTA
>VMDO01021905.1:0-34480 GCA_007922755.1 Pedetes capensis | reverse complement strand
AAGCGATGCATATAAAAAATAAGAGGAGGATGGAACGAAAGGAATCAAAAATAAATCTCATTATAGGTGAATTATGTTTTTTTTTAAAAGATTATCTACCATTGGTGTTCTGAAATTTGCTACATTAAAAATACATTTACTTATGTCTTTGCAATACTTATTTATGGCACTTGTTCATGTTTCTTGTAACAGCATAGAGATCTGTTATCTCTATATAAATTAGCTTTAGCATTATAATCTAGGTAATAGTTTTATACTATACCATGGTTTTATATTATACCATTTATTCAATCTCTGTACAGATTTAGATTTTTTTCAATTACTTCTAAGCATAAACAATTCCATGATAAAAATCTATATATAAGTTTGAAAGCTACAATATCATTGTGGGTGGATTGTTATGGTTCTAATTATAGTGTCCTCTAGTATTTAGGATTTAGACATTGAATGGATAATGTCAATCACTTCACAAATTTAAACATCAAAAAACATGAATTGAGAGCTCCTATGTCAATACATCATCTCATATATTGTATATCATTCCTTATAATTTTTCTTATCTATAGCCAGTTTTCCTCCATGTGTCTGTCAGCTTATCATGCTATAGGGGCTTGTGTATTGCTGTGATGCTGAAAGTTATGCCACCATATTTTGCCACCAGTATTTCAGATGCCAGCAGGGCCACCTACGGAGGACAGGTTTCAGCTGAGCTTTGAGACTAAGACAGACTAAGGAGAAGGACCTAGCAGCCCACTCTTGAAACAAATAAATGTTGAAAGCCCTATGTATAACAAAGAAGCACTGACAAATACAGTGTCAGAAAATGAGTCCCCTGAGGCTGGAAGGCATTCAGGAGGTGACTTAGGGTAGAATTGCCTCCTCAAAGTAAAATCAACGGTATTGACTGGAATGGAGTCAAGCCCCTGGGGCCTCCTTTTGCTGGTGTGACACAACTCAAAATGAGAAGAAACATATTGGCTGGAACACTAGGCTCAAAGTTAAAAAGATGTGCATGGCACACTGTCAGGTTGCATTTTGTTCTGCAGTACACAGGGTCACTATGAGTTGGACCTGACTCCATGGCACCCAACAACAACAACATAGCCAGTTTTAGCTTTTTTTCTTGGTGTTAACTGCTTAATCATTTGTTGCCAATTTTATTCTGCAGTGCTGGGAATTGATTATCACCAAAATACATCCCCAGTTCCATTGCCAATTTTTTCCTGTTGAGCACTGTTTTATAAAAATTAATCCATTCAGAAGTAGCCATATAATTCATATTTGTTATAATGTTTGAAAATGTAAAATTATACATACAAGTATACATACATATACATATTTATGACAGTTGTAATATTGGACTTCTTTCAGTAGGTCTAAAATGCAACAAATAATTTTCCTTGCTGTTGTTTGGTGCCGTCAAGTCATGTCTAATTCATAGCTACCCTCGTAGGGTTTTCAATGGCTGATTATTTCAGGATTGCCTCAGGAGTGGATTGTCACATCCTTCTTCCATTTTTGTGGTGCTGGAGATTGAACCTGGGACCTCAGAGACTATAGAACAGCACTCTACCAACTGAATTAAATCCCAACCCCTTAATTTTCCTAGATATTATATAATAAAGTCCACCATTATATGAATTGATTATAAATGCGATATTGAGTTTTTAACTAAATGTGTTTGACTAAATAAACAATATGTTTTATGTTGTTTGTTGTTATTGTAATGTGTCATCAGTCGGATCTGACTCATAGTGACCCTATCTATAACAAACAAAATACTACATGACTGTGCCAGTCCTGGTACTATGTCAGTGCTTCTCTTCCATTCATATGGTTTTCAGTGGCTGATTGTTTTGGGAGTGGGCTGCCGGGCCCTTCTCCCAAGCTACAGAACCTGGTATTCCCAGATAGTCTCCCATCCAAGTACCAACCAAACCTGACCCCCTCTTAGTTTCTGAGATCTGACAAGATTGGACACTAGGGTGGTACAGCTATAGGCAAATGTGTTTTATAGAGTTTCATAAAACAAATATGTTACTTAAAACTACACATATCTGAAATTGGAATTTAATTTTCAGAGTAATATTTTAAGTCTGGGAGGAATACAGCAGATATTGCTGGCTCACCATCTAATTGAAAACCCATATTCCATCTCATTATGCTTTGTTCACCTCTTTTAATGGGTTCTTATTACTGACATATGGGGCTGAGGTTTAGCTCAGTTGGTAAGGGGTGCTGCCCTACACTCTCTGAAGCCCTGGGTTCAATCCCCAGCCCCACAAAAATGGGGGAAAGATGTGGCAGCCCACTCCTGAGACAATCCCAAAATAATCAGCCATCGAAAGCCTTGTGAGGGTCACTATGAGTTGCTATGAGTTGGATGCAACTCTACGGCACCTAACAACAATTACTGACATATAGGAAGGCATATACTAGGGTCTCTGGGGAAATTATTGAAGTTTGCTTCCCAGTCACACAATTTTTACCTTGAATGTGGAGATGACACCTGCTATTTAGAAATCCATTTTGCAACCATAAGGAAAAGTCCAAAAGACTTATTTATCAAGTAGAGGTCAAATAAGCTAAGAGCATTCCTATGGTTTCATTATAGAATTATAATTAAGAAACAGTTGTCTATTCCAATACCATGTTAGTATTAAATTGAAGTTGCCAAGGTGAACACATAATTTTTAGAAAAATATCTTTCTGTCAATTTCTATATGAAATAATATTCCAAAATTGTAATTTATTTGCCTGAAATACATATTTGGCTTCTATTTGCTATTTTCAATGAAGAACTAGAAATTTTTGAAGAAGAGCTTATTTCAGACCTCAAGGCAAGCAAACTTCAAGGAGACACTGGAACATCTGTGGCCTGGCAGCAAGGTTAGTTTTAAAAGTTATAGAGTCAAATATAAAAGAATAAATGAGATTAAAAAATTTTATATAGAAAGTAACCTATAAAGGACTTGTTTATCATGCTTAAGGCCCTGGCTTCCATCTCCAGCACCACAATAAATGCATAAATAAATAAACTTATGAAGACATAAAAAAGAATTCAATTTAAATACTTTTTATCTTCAGATAATGTGTGTATATATTATATATAATAGACATTAAATATATTATAATTTATACCATAGATATAATTTGAACTTACTCAAAAACGATGGGAGAAGGATGTGACAATCTACTCCTGAAACAATCAGCCATTGAAAACCCTATGAAGGTTGCTATGAGTTGGATTCTACTCGATAGCACCTAATAACAACAACTCAGGAATGGATAATTCTTATAAGTTAATTTTGATGTAAAAGTTTAAAGTAGAATGGAAATGACCTTGAAAGGAGTGGCATACAACATTATTAATTTGCTTTAATCTTTGAGTGGCTTTCTTGCCTATCATCTTTCTTCCTGGAAAAGTCTCTGACCTCTATGCATAAGAGAAAAAAACAGGAGAAAATCAACCCTATTAACTAAAATGTTAGCCCTAAACTTTGACATGAAATAAGTAGGTGGAATATGCAAAAAAGTCAGTTGCTTTTCTTAAATAAGGTGAGCCACCAGGGAAGAAGCAGGAGATAAGCCTTGTTTCTTCCTCTGTTCACAGGTCTCCTCTCTACGGTATCAGCATCCTTATAATCTAAGTCTTGGGTTTTCAGCATGTTAATTCATTAAAATGTCAAATCCATCCAGAAATGCCACAGTGGTTGAAGTGGAACTATGAAAGCACATTCTACTGAAAGTACAAAGTGTAAAAAAAATCAACCAATCAATCAATAAATACATAAATTTAATTTTATTCCAATTCCTAGAGCTCCCAAGCTATCTCATTAGTACTAGATTGGAACTCCTTGGGATTGGAATTCTTCTAATTACTAGCCTGAACTGTTTTTCCTAATTGGAGCCATTGTGGGGATGGTTGTTTTTCTACTTTTCTCTAGCCATTTGTGTAAAATTCCCAAGACAGTGTATCTTGCTATTCTACCATCCTATTGATATTCAGGAAAAGACATCTGTATCCTGAGGTAGACACAGAGATACCCAGAGACAGAGAGACAGCGAGAGTACACAGGGAGAGTCAGAGGTATATATTGCTGGCGACTGAAGGCAATTCAGTTTAGATAGAGGACTCAGGGTGGAAACATAACAAAAGAGCAAAGGCAGTTTGTTTTCATGATCCAGCTCTATACACTCCACATCAGGTTAGGAAAATACAGTCTTCATTCATGTTTATTCCAACACTGGAGTCCAACAGCAGCAAGGTCAGTGAATTAAATGAATTTTGGGAATGGGTGATACTCAAAGAAAGAAACATGCAAATAGTCTCAAAGGACTGTTTTAAAATCACAAGTGAGCACTGTGCTTGGCTTCTGAAATGCTTCAGGAATAAATGCTCCAGGAATCAAATGGAATTTCCAGTTGGCTATTGGGCAGCTAATGCCACTGACATTTGCACTAGACTTATCATCCCTGAATTTTGGATGAGAGTGAAGGAGGGTACAATGGGAAAAAAATGGAATTCCTTTTTCTTTTTGGTTCAGATATTCTTTATTCTTTCCTTGGGTTAACATTTCTTTAGGAGATTAGAGAAAGGCTTGGGTCTGCTCAGAAGGCACCTTCTTGAACTAGTGCCTGATTCTGTTTCTAGAACTTTATTCTGAGAGACATAGTTAGGAGATGTGCTGTCAAATATTAGGGAGATCAAAACTTAGAGGAGAGATCAGGTATGTGTGTGACAGATTTTAAAAAACAACAGAGAAAGATATCTTTAAAAGAATGAAAAGCTGTGTATAAGTATAGGTATTGATATAGGTATAGATAAAGATATAGATACCAGAATACACCCACATATGCTCACACCAGTACGCTCTTCACAAGGAATAGAAATAGTAGAGACATGTGATTTTAGCTTGCCCAAACAAGAAGATATACATGTAGAACTTGGTTAGGAAATAAGGAAGCAGAGATCAGAATGGAGATGGGCAGAGGACATTTTGGGAAGGACAGATTCCTTTTAGGGATTTTTTTTAATGTTTTAATTTATTATTATTATTAGTAGTAGTAGTAGTAGCAGTAGTAGTAGTAGTAGTAGTAGTAGTAGTAGTAGTAGTAGTTAGTAGTAGTAGTAGTAGTAATTATTTTGTGGTACTGGGGGTTGAACCAAGGGCTTCATGCTTGCATTCTTTGCAAGTGCTGTACCACTGAGCTGCACCCTCACCATGGTTTTTTTTTTTAATTTTTGAGAAATGGTCTCCCTAAATTATGCAGACTGCCTCTGGTCTTCCTGCCTCTACCTCCTGCGTCGTTGGGATTACAGGCATGCGCCACCACACCTGGCTCCCTCTTAGGGATGTTTAGAGACTACAAAATTTAAATTACATGTGTGCAATAATAACACTTTTGCTACACTGTATTGGTAAGTATCATGTTTCCAGAGCAATGAGAAATAAGTCACTTTGTTTCCTACAGAAAATAACAAAAATTATTTTTAATACAGTATTCAAAGAAGAGGATGCTTACTATTGAGCATAATAAAAAAGTTAGGAGTTATTTAGGCTTGTAATAGTCTGCAGCCATACCACTGTGGTGTCCAACCCTGTCAGATCTCGGAAGCTAAGCAGGGTCAGGCCTGGTTAGTAGTTGGATGGGAAACCTCCTGAAAGCACCAGATGCTATAGGCTTGGGAGAAGGACCCAGCAACCCACTCCCACCCACCAAAAAAAAATATGCCATTTTAAACCCTAGGAGTAGCAGAAAAGCACTGACAATAGTGTTTCCTCTGTTGCACATAGGGTTGCTATGAGTTGGACACCAACTGGATGGCACCTAACAACAACAACAATAATCATATAATCAGTGAACAAATACATAAGGTAGTGGAAATAAAAGATAATCTTGATATAGCAGGAAAAACAAGTTAAACAGAACCTGATGATTAATTTGATTTTGGAACTGAGGAAATAATAAATATAAAAGTAAAGTTGGCCTTAGGTGAACATAGTTAATACGAATAAGGAACTATTAATTAAGTGGTCTTTCCTACAGCAGGTAAGCACAATGACTAATAAGAAGCAATAGAAATAATTTAGTTTTTCCTGATTCAGTGGTTAGGAAACAGTGGTTCCAGAGAATGTGAGATTGTCTCATTTTAAAATAAAGGACAGTTTGGAGAAAGAAGAGTAGAAAATAAAACTTAAGTATAGGTATGGAAGGGAACTAACAGGAAGAAATGGATGCTCTTGCAAGATTGACTAATAAACATTGGAGGCTTGAGTAGAGAAAGGTAGGGCCGGAAGCAGAGACATTTAGAAATGCATTATAACAGTGGGAGCACCATGATAAGCATAAAATTATGGTAAAGATAGTAAAAATAAAAGACTGTTGATATAACAAGAGAAAGTTTAAACTGACCATGATGGCTAATCTGCTTTGGAAACTGAGGATGCAGTAGATATAAAAATGAGTAGAGCTGGTGTATGTGTGAATAAAAATAAGAAATTCAGTGAGGAAAACTGGTTGAGTGAGTACTGAGAGTAAGGTGGTGTATTAGTTTTCTCTGGATGACATAAGAAAGTACCACAGATTGAGTATCTTAAACAACAGACATTTATTTCCTCATTATTCTGGCAACTTCTTGTTGTTGTTAGGTGCCATCTGACTCATAGCAACCCTATGTACAGCAGGCAAAACACCATTATCAGTGCTTCTCTGTTATTTACAGGGTTTTCAATGGTGTATTGATGGTTCAGAATGGGTTACTGGGTCCGTCTCCCAAGCCTACAGCACCCGGTGTTTCCAGGTGGTCTCTCATCCAAGTACTAACCAGGACCGACCCTGCTTAGCTTCTGAGATCTGATGGGATCCACCCCCACAGTGCCATGGCTACAGGTACTCTGGCAACTAGAAGTGTAAAACTCAAGGTTTTGAAGGGATTTCTTTCTTCTGAGGCCTTTCTCCTTGGCTTATAGATGACCATATTCTCCTTGAGTATTCATATGGCCTTCTCTCTCAAACTGTGTCCAAATCTCTTTTTATAAGAACACTGGTCATATTAGATTAATATTAATGACCTTATTTTAACTTTATTACTTCTTAAAGACTCTATCTCTAAATACAGTCACAATCCAAGGTCCTGAGGGATAGAAATTCAGCATATGAACTTGAAGAAAGACACAACTCAGGGTATAAGAGGTGGATATAGAAAATCTGGGTAAAAGTGAGGCTTCTAGTAGGGAGAGTCCTGAAGAAAATGTGGGGTTCAGGAATTAATAAGATCTAAAAATGGAAAAGAGAATCACCTTAATCCTTTGCTATTCCTTCAATGTCTTGTTCAGATCTATCTCTGTCTAAATACAATGGTGTTAATACATGGTCCTCTGACCAGAAAGCTCAACATTGCCTTCAAATTTTCAGACCTACTGAATTAGAAATTCTCACAATGGGGACCAGCAATCTGAGTTTTAGCAGGCCCTTCAACTGATTACAATTTGTGCTAAAATTTGGGAATCATGTTGTATTTCATGACTTTTTTTCATTACTAAAACTTTGGATGTAAGCAAGCATGAAATACAGGCCATTTCAGTTTTTCAATTTTCTTCCTTTGTATCCCCAGTACAGGCATCTGCCAATAAGCTGACTTTTTGTAAGGATATTTTCTGTCAGACCTGTAGTAACTATTTTCTAGAAGGCTTTGAGTGCACTGAGAGTTGAAATCCTCATTTTCCACTTGGAGATGGAGCACCTCAACCAGAGCACTGCTCAGGAGTTTATCTTCTCTGTTTTCCCTTATTCCTGGGGAGCTTCTGTCATCTGCTTCATTCCACTGCTCTTCACTTATGCCTTCATTATTGTTGGAAACCTGGTCATCATCACAGTAGTCCAGCTGAATTCTCACCTCCACACTCCCATGTACTTCTTTATCAGTGCCCTTTCTTTCCTGGAGATCTGGTACACCACAGCCACCATCCCAAAGATGCTCTCTACCCTGCTTAGTGAAAGAAGGAGTATTTCCTTAAATGGTTGTGTCCTACAGATGTATTTCTTCCATTCCACGGGCATCAGTGAGGTTTGTCTCTTGACAGCTATGGCCTTTGACCGCTACCTGGCCATCTGCAGCCCTCTTCATTATCCCACTATCATGACCTCCAGACTATGTGCCAAGCTGACCTTAGGGTGCTGTGCCTGTGGCTTTATCACACCCCTCCCTGAGATAGCCTGGATCTCCACACTGTCATTTTGTGGCTCTAATCACCTTGAGCACATCTTCTGTGACTTCCTCCCAGTGCTGAGGCTGGCCTGCACAGACACACACACCATCATCATGATTCAGGTAGTGGATATTGTCCATGCAGTAGAGATTATTACAGCAGTAATGCTCATTTTCATGTCTTATGTTGGCATTGTGGCTGTGATTCTACGTATTCGTTCAGCTGAAGGCCGCCGCAAAGCATTTTCCACATGTGTCTCCCACCTTACAGTGTTTTTGCTCTTTTTTGGCAATGTGGCTCTAATGTATCTACGCTTCTCTGCCACTTACACCTTGTTCTGGGATATAGCTATTGCCCTGGCCTTTGCAGTTTTGTCCCCCTTCTTCAATCCCATTATCTATAGCCTGAGAAATAAAGAGATAAAAAAAGCTATAAAAAAGCACCTGGGTCAAGCTAAGATCTTTTTTTCACAAGACCAGATACCTCAAGTAAGATCTCTTTGTTAGAAGTATATATAGTTGCTAGTTCCTCTTTATCTTCAGCTCTCTAAAATCTGTCTTTTCTTGCTAGCCATTTGCTGAATTTGTCTCATAATGATCCCCTATACACAAAACTCACTTATAGATAGATTTGATAACTTCTTTTTAATTTTTATCAAATTCAGCATATTTTGGGATCTTTGGTGATTAAATTTTACTCCACTCAAGTTACTGGAGGTAAAATTATTTTGTTGATATGATCTGGGTAGCTGTGTGTGGTTGGTGTAGGCTTATAATCCCTGTGACTTGAGAAGTTGAGGAAGGAGGATGGCAAGTTTGAGGCCAGAGGCTGCCTACATAACTTAGTAAGACCTGGTCTCAAAATAAAAGGTTAGGAATGGGATGAGAGTGCAGTTGCAAAGCATGCATGAAACCCTGAGTTCAACTCCTATTATTGCAAAAAAGAAAAAGAAAAAGGAAAGAAATGATCTGGGTAAGCATTTTAATTTTAACACAATCAAAACATTTGTTTCAGGGGTTGGGGATGTAGCTCAGTTGGTAAGGTGCTTGCCTAGTATGTGCAATACTCTGGGACTGACCCCCCAGTACCACACAAAAAGATTGTAAGACATGACAATTGAAAATCATCTTCATAAACTGAGTGCTGTATTGGATGCCTGTAATCCAAGTGGTTTGGGGGGCTAAGGCAGGAGGAATGCAAGTTCAAGGCCAGAGGCAGCTCATGCAATTTAGCAAGACCCTGTCTCAGAGTAGAAAAAGGTCTGGGCAAAGCTCTTGCCTAGTATGTGCAAGGTCCTGGGTTCAACCCCCAACTACTGCAAAAAGAAATTCATATTCATATAATGTAACTTCCTCTGTGGTGCCACCAGTGCATATAGTTGTATAATAACTCTAATTAAATTGAGTATTCAAGTATTTATCAGTAAATAATATAGCTAAGTTATGCATTAGGTAATGAGTTTTTTCATGAAAAACAAACTCAGTCTTGGTTTTCACTGTGATCACATGCATTGCATTTATTACATAATAAATATAATAATTATTGGTTGAATTAATAAACCAGCATCACCATGCTAAAGTTTGATTGTGCCAGCCAATTGGTCAATTATATTGAACAGCAATTTACTTTTCAAGCTCCCCTCTTCCCTGGCTTTCATTATTCTGGAATTTTATTTTTATCCTGAGAATCCTTTCTTTTGATGACTTTTCATGTCATATGTGCTTCATAAAGAATGATTTTTTTCTAGGACCCACGCCTATGTTTAAATGGGTAAAGGTTATTGCTGTGAAAACATCAGTAGATTTTTACCCCTCTCTCATCCACCAGTGAAAATCCTATAGCTGTCAGGATAATTTCTGTGCCATGGACTTTCCCTGACCTCACCCTTAAATCTTATGATACTTTAAAATCAGATAGAAAGAAGAAGTAAAGAGGAAGGTCTTATGTTTAAAACAGCTAATGCTGTGTATTAATGAGCTAGAATGGAGAAAAGAAGGAAAATGAGAGAAAAGCTACAGGCTGGGGATGGAGGAGGTCTAAGTAAAAGAAAGGCTTCACTAAATAATTGGTTTAAGAAAATAAGGAGATAAATGACAAAAGGATTCAAGAAATATTTTGTATTTTAAGTAGTGCATCCTTAATGTTCTTTACAAGACAGGAAGAATGGTATTACTTTATTGATTGGTTGACTTCTGTAAGTTTGCTTTTCTACATGTACTACAGTTACAGAACTAATACATATGGCTATCCATTGTATGAAAGGGTCATTTCTCTGTTCTCTCTACACTTAAATTTTGTATTATAAAATCCCTTCTTAGATGTAACCAATCTTCCCAAAATTAATATAGCTAAAATTATCTTTCTTACTTTCATGCTTTCCTACATTGAAGTTACTCTACCCCTTAAAGACTGGTTATTTCTTAAAACAGTTCTGGTCACTCTGCTAGTCTACTTAAGAACCTTTCATGATCAAATCCAATCTTACTACAAATGATGAACTTAAAGTACTTTTACTAGCTAATGCACACATGCATACATGTGTGTATGTCTGGGCTGAATAAACAATATTTTAAGCTGAGGGAAAAACAAGAGAAAAGGAAGCAGTTGAAAGAAATTTCATAGTGTGGTGATGTTAATGTTACCTTGTAAATGTCACCTTAGTGAGTACTCAGGGACCATGCTTTCTGGCTTAGAGATAATAGAAACTACTAACTCATTCCTTGTTGACTTTAAATATATTTCTTTTAACAGAAATTCTGCTTCACTTATTAATGAGATTGAATTTTAATAATAAATTAAGATAATATGAATTCATAATTATAGTTATTTTTATTGCTAATAACAGTGCAATTTTCTACTTATTGTACATTCTTGATACTTAAGATAGTGTACAAAAATGTCTCATATATATTATGTTGTAACAATAATTTTTAATAGGTATTGATATCATTTCTGTTTTAAAAGGGAGGAAATTGTCTTATAGAGGTAAAATGACTCATCTAAGTGTATATGTTCAGTAAGTATCTGTGCTGCAATTTCAACCCAGGTTTACCTTTTTACAAAAGCTTTGGTCTTATCCACCAGGCTACTGGGGGGTTGAACTCAGGGTATGGGCATGCCAGGAAAGTGGTTTACCACTGAGACAGTGTTACATTAAGTTGCACAGGCTGGCCTTTGGCATCTAACCTGGGATCCTCCTTCCTCAGCTTCCCAAGTAGCTGAGAATACAGGCATGCTCCATGGTACCCTACTCAATGTTACCTTCTCTAATAATGTTATGTTTAGGTGCCACAGAGTCATGTCCAACTTATAGCGACCCTACGTACAACAGGACAAAACACTAGCCAACACTGCCATGCACACTATTTTATTAATTTGAGCTCATTGTTGCAGCTATTATGTTTCTTCTCATTTTTAATCATGCCACATCAATAAAAAGAGGTCCTAGCAGCTTTACTCTGTTCTCATAATTAAGCTTGACTCTACTTTGAAAGGGCAGTTCTTCCCCAGTTGTCTCTTGAATGCCTTCCAGCCTGAGGGGCTCATTTTCTGGTACTATATTTTACAGTGCTTCTCTGCTATTCTTAGGGTTTTCAATAGCTAATTATTTTGAGTGTGGGCTGCCAGGTCTTTCTCCCTAGTCTGTCTTAGTTTGGAAGCTCTGCTGAAACCTGTCTTCCACAGGTGGCCCTGCTGCTATCTGAAATACCAGTGGCATAGCTTTTAGCATTGCAGCAACATGGAAGCTCCTACAGCATGAAAAGCTGACAAGCATGTGGAAGTCTAATGACATAGCCATATTCTTAAGAAATGGAGAAATATTTTATTAATCAGGATATTACTACTTAGCTGGCTAGATTTCTTTTGCCCTAGAAAAATAGGAATCTCAAATACAATGAAGGGTAAGATCCTCAATGTTGGCAGGTCTATACTGTTGAGTCTGAATTGCCCATGAGCTAGACAAATAAATCCAGAGGCTTATGGCTCTGGGTTCTGAGAACTAGAGCCTCGTGCCTCCAAGTTCTACAGATCAGAGGCTTTACTGCTCTGGGTCTTGACTGTCAGTGGCCCAGCCCTCAGTGACCAGTGATCCACTGATCATTGCTGCAGCTAGCTTTGGCAGCAGGTCACAGCCAGTGTTATGGCTGTCAAGCATTGGGGGTCAGAACTTTGGCTGCTATAGAGATTAGGATAACAGCTTTTGGGCCTTGGGTATCAGCACCCTTGGTTGCTTCCTGGAGCTCTCCCAGCCACTGGTGCTCAATCTCTCATTTCCAACTCTTCATAGAATTCTGCCATTCACAGTTTTGGCTTTCCACTTCCTCTTGCCTTCTTCTGTTATGCTTTCTTGTCTCAACTGACTGTACTCCTCAGTGTCTCCACTCCTAGCTGCTCTCCAGAAATCTTCAGCTATCTTTTTGCTGCTACTACTAATGCTGTTACTAGCAGTGCTGTCATTGTCACTTCCGCTATCTCCCTTTTTTTTTTACCAGTTCAGCCTGCTCTACTCATGATAAAGATCACAGGAGGCAAGAAAAGACCACCCAAGAGAAGGCTTTCATTGGCCCTAATATCTGTAACTCCTGGTTCGCTCAAAAAGTGAGCTGTGCAATCTGGTTTTATATAACCATTTGGCTATCCTGGGGTGTGTGTGGCATGGGTTTGGCATGCAAATTAATGACTGTATTTGTACCCAGCTTCCAGTCTCACCAATCACAAGTCCTACATGGATAACACTCACTGGCCTTACATAAAGACCAATCACAAGCCTTGCATTGCACCTATCACTAGATTCCTATTGAGTTACTGAAGAGGTGCCCACCCCACTGCATCTTGGGTGGGAATAGCTTCGGGGTCATCTTAAAGTTCACTGGGGCTTGTCTTTCCTGGAGTGCCATTTATCTGGAGTGATCATAACTGGAAAAAGGCTTCCTGAAGCAGAAGTCATGGCCAGCAGATGAGACTGCACTGTTGTGTTCCTTGTAGTTCCTGGCATCTATATAGCCAGAAAGATTTATTAAAGAAATTTGGCTTTGTAGTTATGAATACCAACTGTTCCCATGATCTGTCATCCACAAGCTATAGAATTAGGAAAACAAATGATAAAATTCAGTCCAAGTTTGAAAGCCTCAAAACTAGGGAAGATGATGGTGTCTGTCCAAGTCCAAGCCAAGATGCCTGAGAATGAGGCACATTTGATGTCCAAGAGTGGGAGAGAATAGTTGCTCAAGCTCAAAACAGAAGCAACTTCATCCTTGCTCCACGTTTTTGTTCTATTCAGGCCCTTGATGGATTAGATTATGACCACTCACATTAGTAATGGTGATCTTATTTATTACTCTACCAATTCTACTTCAGAAACATCCTTACAGACACAACAGAAATAACATTTTCTAGCTATCTGAGCATCCTTTAGTTTAGTCAAATTAACACAATTGATCATTAGAAGTCCTCTCCTTGTCAACTTCCTACCCATATCAACACCTTAAACTGTATATAATTGTCAAATAAAAATAATAATAAGATCTTAATTCTGCCTAACATGATACAACTACCCTATGTATAAAACAAAAAGCATTTATACTTCCTCTAGTTGAAGTCGTAAGTTCCTTGAGAGATATTTACCCTTCATCTGATGTCTCATAACTTAAATATTATAATGTAAAGTTAACAATACTTAACAATAATATAAAGCCAATAATCTTACATTATGTGATAAGGGAATAATAGAGGAAAAAAAGATTTATTATTATTATTATTATTATTATCATTATTATCAATATCTATACAAGCATATTTGCTTGTATAGATATTAATATTTGTCTCTATATATACAAACATGATAAAATAAGGAGGAAGTACTCAGGAAAATTTTAGTCCTTGTTTCTATAATTGGTCATATTGTCATAGATAATGTTTATAACTACCATTGCCTACTGGCCAGTCTGCATTCCCTTTATCTTCAGCAAGAACCTTAGCCTGTCATAGTTCTCTACATGCTGATGTAGCAAAGAAACTTTATCCCTGAAGAATCTGGGCCAATAGTAGTCCTACCAAAATTGAGCAATTAGAATTTTCCATTGTCAAAGGGTTCGGTAATACTAAGAGACTTCCCAAGAGATCTCTTGAATTCTAGACATACTTTTCCTTTTCCCCACTGTGAAATAATAGTCAACATCCCTGCTGTTAATGTGAATCAATCACCCAGCCAACATTGTAACTTCCTTCTTTGCCTAGTAATCCAGAGGAATGTGGAGCCTGAAGTGTCCAGATGGCAGTCTTAACTTTACGTTATACAGAATCTGTTGTGTGTTCTGATGGAAGAATATGGGACACTTCATGCTTTTGTCCTAGAAAAATCTATTTATGTACTTCTCCAAATTCTTTGATCCAATTTTCCCATTATTTTTCTTCCAACTCACTGACCATCTAGCTAGGTATATCCCGATTCAATCCCCCGTGATGCAAAATAAAATAAAATAAAATAAATAAATGTAAATAAATAAAATAATAAAAGATGATCCTCCCTGAGCAAATTGGAAATTCTTGTCTCTGTTCCCTTAATGTAGAGAAGGGAACTAAAGGCTTAGGAAGGTTGGAATGTTAGCCTGGATTTCGATTTAAGCCCATTTACTCACATATGAAGATTCTAGAAGATAAATTTTTGACCAGCATTTTGAGGAATAAATCTGTGCAAAGATTCTCTAATATCCTTGAAGAGTTGTATGAGCACTCCTATCTGTAGGCCATACTTTACACGTGCATAGCAGCACTCCATTATCAATTTGAAGTGGGATATGTTATTAAGCCCAAGCAAGTCCTGAAGATAGCCTAAGTTATATGAAGCAGTGTCCCAAATGACCATAGATCTCACTTCTACTACAGTGTCCTCTCTTTCACAGCTTGTACCTGTGACCTCAAAGGCAGTTCCCTATAAGTTGACAAAGGAAGAAAGACTTGGGACAGGTTTTCAGATGTTCATGCATGATATATGGGCACCACATAAAAATGAAGAATACAGCATGATAGCCCCTTTGGGAACAATTTTTAAAGGATGATGTTGGAGAAAAATCCTGCAGCAGACAGCATTCTGGGTAATACACTTCATTGTGCACGTTTTTGAAGAAGAAATGGCCAGACATGTAATTATGTACTGATATATAGGCTATATATTGCCTCAAAGGAATCAATTACCATTTTCTCAAGCAATGCCCAAGGGAGATAAAAAGGCTTAAATCACTGTGAGTGAGGAGGGCACTTACTTTGGCCACAGTAACTCATTAGAATTTAGGAACTTAAGTTTCCCTGCTTCAGCAGAGCATTTTCACACATTCCCATCCCCACTTAGACAATCTCATTCACTCCCAAGCAGTGCCCTCATTGTAACAGCAGCCAGCATGCAAGGCTGAAGGTTCAACTTACTTTTTATATCAGCCAATTGCAGGATGACATTCTGCATTTTATTTTCAGAATTGTCAGTCCTGGAGCTAGAAGAGATAAGGTTTTCCTTCGGGCACATACAGAAATGCTAAGGAGAACCAAGAAATTAGATGGTATAATTTGATGCAAGTCCAAAATCTGAGAACCAATGTCTAAAGGCCTGGAAAAGATAAGTATCTCAGCTCAAAACAGGGACTGGGACATAGCTCAGTGGTATAGCAACTGTCCAGCTTGAGGTACTGGGTTTTGTTCCTAGCACAAAAAGAAACAAACTACCAATCAAACAAAAACAGAAACAAATTTGATCTTCTTTCTCTTTTGCTTTGTTTTATTTAGGCCCTCAGTGGATTGGATATTTCCCACCCACATTAATGAATATAATCTACTGTGATCAATTTACTGAATGAAATGCTACTCTCTTCCAGAAATACCCTTACAGACAGTCCCAGAAATAATGTTTTATGGACTGTGTGGGCACTTCGTTGTCCAATCAATTTGACATATAAAATTAACCATTAACAGATATGCAAGACTTAATAGTACTGCTTAATAACTACACAGCATTGATGATTCCTGATTTTATTACTGATAAGTCTATTGAAATACCTTATGTGTTTTTATTAGAAATTTTTAATGTACAACTCAATGTGATTCAGTCTGACATGCATTTCATTGTGACATTTCCATATATGCATTTTCTTGTACATTACACAGATAAGTTCCCCCTTAACCTCTTATGTACTTCCTCCCCTCAGTCCCACCCCCTCACTAAAGACTCCTCTTCCATTTGCTTGTCTTTTTATGGTAATATTTTTCTGTTTCTGTTGCTGTTGCTGGGTCCTGCACGGCGGGAATTGAGGGGCTGAGAAAAAAGAAAGCGGGACACAGGGGATCTTACAAGAGAGTAAGATGTTTATTAGCTTCATGCTGCAGTTTTATACACTTTGTTTTCACCTAAAAAGAACTTTCCAAGCACTCTAAGATACTGTGTAAAGATAACTTAGTTTCTGTCCACGGCTTTTCATCAAAGTACTTGAAATAGAGATGTTTCTCTATTTAGAAGACATGAGCCTTCTTCTCAGCGTTCTCATTCCATCCAAGGACACATAGCACAGGTGTCTCCTAAAGCTTAAACAGACAGGGAAGTCAGCACGGAGTTCACTGTGGTTATTGGCTTTATCATGAGAACAAGAAGCCTCAGGAAATATATCTCATTCCCTTGGGCCGCAGCTTTCTGGGCCTCCGTCAAGCACTTCAAGTTACACGTGAAAACCTCACCAGCAGGCCACAGCTGGCCTTCCACGTTTTTCTATCTATCCTTGGGTCCCAATTATGTTTAAGATCGAAACTTTTTCTGTAGTGAACTTTCTTTTTACATTGTCAGTACTATTACATGAATTTTTTAGCCCATCTATAATAATACCATTCTTTGGTATTATTGGTGTTACTATAATTATTTCCTGGACTATTAAAGTTGGGCTGTTCACCTTGAGGTCACTCCCTCCCCCATTCCTCATTCCTCCTCTCCCACCTCTTGTCTCCTAGGATTTCCTCCTTTTGCTAGATTTCTCCCTCCTTCAATTGCATCCCCCAAATTGTTCTTTATCTGCTTGGTCGACTTTACCTTTTTTTTTTTTTAATTATGTACTGACCTCAGCATAGGATTTTTTCCTTCTTATAATTTTGATTCAGCTCCCACATATAAGTGAGAACATATGGTATTTCTCGTTCTGAGCTGTGTTTGTTCACTTAAAATAATTTTCTCCAACTCCATCCATTTTGCTGAAAATGGCATTATTTCATTTTTTTGATTGCTGAGTAATATTCCATTGGGTATATGTACCATATTTTTTATCCATTCTTCTGCTGATGGACACTTTGGTTGATTTCATATCCCTGCTATTGTGAAAAGTGCTGCATTGAACATGGAGGTGCAAGTGTCTCTGGGGAATGATGACACATCTCCCTTTGGGTAAATTCCCAATAGTGTTATAGCTGGGTCATATAGTAAATCAATTTTTAGTTTTTTAAGATACCTCCATAGTGATTTCCACAGTGGCTGGATAAATTTACAGCTCCACAAGCAGTGTAAGAGTGTTCCCTTACGTGTTTTTTCAAGAAACATTTTAAATTATCTACTATGTAAAAAGAAATGTGATAAGTATTGTAACAACATGGATCTAATGCACATTCTCTGATATTCAGAATATCATAATTCAGTGAGAATCAGAGATTAACAAATTGAAGAAACCAAATTGGTTCTTTTCTTGTGCTCATCAAGTAAGTACATGCTCTCTATTTTGTCCATAGTAAAGAAAAAAAAATCAGAGTGCATGTAATTAACAAAAGTCTTCCATAAATGATAGGTTTAAATGAAATGACATTATTGAAGTATGGAGCTGACATTTTCTCTTTTCTATCTTATGCTTGCTGAATTATCAGCTGTGTGATGACTCTTTTATCCATGAAACAGGATAAAGGAGAAACAAAAACATAAATCGCTATTTTTATCTATGAGGACATAAAAAAAGTGATGGAGGAGAAAAGCCAGAACCCAGTTTCTCCATAATTGTGAGCTATTCATTGCTTCTAAAAACTGAATGAGTTTCACTGTTTTGATATTTAATCCCTGTTTCCTCATCTCATGCACTTTTTCATTAGTGCTCTGTCATTCTTGGGAAACTACTGTAACAAAGTCAAAAATATTCACCAAATTGATCAGAGAAAAAAGTTCATAAGTGTTTGAAATTTTATCTTGAAAATATGTTCTTCCCAAGCCTTTGTCAATTCCTGATCTCAGACAAGGCTCAGGCCTTCACAGTTCCAAACTATGGCTCTTACTTTTGTGACCTCATCATATACTTCCTAGAAATCTCATGACGATCAATCATCCCATCACATGTGGCCTAAGCCAAATTGCAAATACTGCCTGGTGCTTTGTTCCAATCTTGAGTCTGACCTTTGTGTACATTATTAGTGTCTGATGGTCAAGGGACAGGATGACATTTAGAGAAGAGGCTACAGTGCTATCTTGCTAGGGGAACTGGCTTTCTTTCTATCATAAACTTTTGAATTTACATTGTTAAAGATTTTGCAGGGTCTTCTCTCACTGTGCTTCTCATCTCATCAAAATACTTATGCTTACTACATATTACTATATCTTGGGGATATGAATGCATAATCAGCAATGATATGATTTTCACATGAAATATATAGTCACTTTTTCTAGGAAATAATTATCATTTTGCTGTATGAATTTTTATCACTGCTTTTGATCCACTATTTATAGCCTGATACTAAAGACATTAAGAAGGAAATAAAGATGCTATATGTACACAAAAGATTTTTGCATGTAAAATGAGTTAATCAAAATTTGAATGATTGTGAACATGGCATCACATATTGAAAAGTCTTCATAAGTAATGAAATGTAATCTGATGGTTGCTATTTATGTTCAATGTTAACTATTTTCCATTATTTTTAAATCTCAGAAATCCTATTTGTATGAATATATTGAACAATCATTGAGCAGATTTTTGTGGGTTTTTTTTTTTTGTGGTACTGGGGGTTGAACCCAGGTCCTCACACCTGCATGCTTTGCAAGTGCTGGACCACTGAGCTGCACCCCCAGCCCATTTTTTTTTTACTTTTTGAGACAGGGTCTCACTAAATTATGTAGACTGCCTCTGGTCTCGAACTTGCGATACTCCTGCCTCTGCCTCCCAAGACACTGGGACTACAGGTGTGCACCACCATGCCCGATTCTGTTTTTGTTTTGTTTTGATTTTGTTTTTCAGTACATAGGCATTGAACCCAGGGCCTTGCACATACTTTGCAAGCACTCTATCACTGGGCTGCAGCACATACTTTGCAAGCACTCTATCACTGGGCTGCACTCCCAGCATATTTTTTATTTTTTTTATTTTGAGACAAGGTCTCTCCTAGTTAAGCAGGCTGCCTGTGACTTCAAACTTGCAATTCTCCTCCTTTTGCCTCCTGAGTGACTGGGATTAGAGACTTGTGCCACCGCATCTGGTTGGTTGAGCAGGTTTTATTTAATTTTAATTTGTATTTATTTTTTTGTTTTGAGACAAGGTCTCTCTAAGTTAAGTAGGCTGCCTCTGGTCTCAAACTCACAATCCTCCTGCCTCAGCCTCCCAAATTACAGGGATTACAGGCATGAGTGACCATGCCCAGCTTCACTGAGGAGATTTTAAATGACAGACAATGTGGTAAGTTCTGGACAAAGATAGAACCGTTTTCCTATAAGAACTTCCATTGAAGAATTGGAGGGTAAGCTCATAAAAGTACAGTATGAAAAGGAAAAACAAAATTCATAAAATCATAGTGGAAGTAGTAGTTGTGGTTTGTGAATCAAGAAAAACTTCAAAGAGAAATTAAATTTGTTCTGAGTCTTCAATAGCATTTAGTATAGATTTACCTTCACATATCCACTTTTCTTTAATTCAGGAAGGGTTCTTTGCACAAAACAAGGACATGCAATGAACCACCTTTAAAGCATACATCACGCTCTTTAACCCTCAAGAATGGAGAATTAGAACTTATTTTGGAATAAAAAAAAGTCTTCCTAGTTAATATTTTCTCTTGTTTCTAGTAAAATCAGGAACTGATGTGTCCTTTTCATGGGACATGGATTTAGCCCTGGAGAACTGAAAAAGTTTAGGGATTATTCTTCTACCATTTAAATGCTTTAATTACATTTTCAAGTTTAAAAGCCAATTTCAGCTCTTAATGACTTAGGAAGTAATTCAAATCCCTATGACAAAGTCATAATAGACATTTTCCTTTTCTGTCACAAATTGTTGTTTTTGTTAGATGCCGTCAAGTCAGTGTCCAACACCAAGTGACCCTACATACAACAAGTGAAACACTATTGTCAGTGCTTGTGTGCTATTCATAGGGTTTCAATGGCTGATTGTTTTTTGGGGAGTGGGCTGTCAGGGCCTTCTCCAAAGCCTGTAGCACCTCATGTTCCCAAGCAGTCTCCCATCCAAGTACCAACGAGACTACACCCTGCTTAGCTTCTGAGATTTGACAGGATTGGATGCCACAGTGGTACAGGTGCAGGCAGTTATAACACATGGGATGCACTATTTACATGTTATTATTCATGCACAGAATAGGATGATAACAAAAGTTGGAAACATGGGAATGTCTTACAGATGAAGAGAATGTACTTTCAGGTAAATATTTCTTACCATGAAATTAAATATTGCTTACAATGAAATTTTTGATGTTTGTAATAGGCAAAATTTATTTTTCATTCTTTCATTAATAGTTCATTACATTAGAAAAGTTTTATCAAATACCTGTTGTCCATTAAAAATACTGGTTCTTGCCCTTTAAAAGTAGGCAGCAGGAGCTGAGCATGGTGGTACATTCTTATAATCCCAGCAATTGAAAGGTGGAGGAAATGGATAGCAAGTTTGAGGACAAGGGGGCCTTCATAATGAGTTAAAGGTCACCCTGGGCCACACAACAAGACTGTCTCAAAACAAAAAGAAAACAAAACAAAACAAAAAGTAGGCATTTAGGGCTGGGGATGTATCTCAGTGCTACAGCCCTTTCCCAGCATGTACAAGGATCCTGGCTTTAATCCTCAGAACCAATAAATAAATAAACAAATAAATACTTTTAAAGCAATTATCCAATACATATGTTGCCTTGATAATGACGGTGAGATGATTGTCGAAGAAATCAGGGAAGCATTTTGTTTTGTTTTGAAAACCACGGCTATCATCTTTATTTTATTGCATAGGGTAACAACCCTATGCCCCTACCCACATAAAATTTGTAAAGAGAAGGCACATTTGTAAAAGACTATAACACAAAACAAAATTTTCTTAAAAACACTTTAAAATGTCCCTCAAATTCTCTCCACTAAAATTCCATCTAAAAACAACTAATCAATCCAAGTGCCATATCATTTTTCATCTATATCAGAAAAAGGAAAAAGATAATGTAATTACCTGCGTTTTGATATATATGTGAATTTTAATTTTGAGTGATGATTGATCTGTAAATTTCCTAGCTCAAATGACTGCTACTTTCACTAAGAAACTATTCACAGATCCTTTTGTAAAAAACTCGTTTTCACAGGAAAATAAAATCATATTTACATCAATTTGTTTATATTTTATTAATATGAAATCAATGAATACAAGCACTTCCAACATATTCTTATTATACTAGGAATGTCAAAAATGTATACACATTTTAAGGGATATTATCTATGTATTATTTTTCCAAGTTGAATTGAATTACAATAGCAACCACTGTGAGCACCTCTTGCAATTGTAAAAATCATCTGTGACTTGTATTCATCTTTTGCTATTGTCATATACTGAATTGTTGTACTCATGAGGAATCCATACATGGACAAAGAGGCAGTTATTTGAACAGAACAAGGAAACACTGCTTGGCTTAAAGTTGAGAAAGATGTGCATCAGGACTGTATTCTTTCACCATATCTCTTCAATTTCTATGTTGAACAAATAATCAGAGAAGCTGGACTTCATAAAGAAGATTGAGGTCTCAGGATTGGAGGAAGACTTGTTAATAACCTACATTATGGAGTTGATACAACTCTGCTTGCTGACAGTGAAGAGCATTTGAAACATTTACTGATAAAGATCAAAGAACACAGCCTTCAGTATAGATTGTGACTCATCATCAGCAAAACAAAAATCATCACAACTGGGTCAATATGCAACTTCATGATAAATGGAGAAAAGATTGAGGTTGTCCAAGATTTTTCTTTATTTGGTTCTATGATCAACACCATGGAGGCAGCGGTCAAGAAATCAAAAGATGCATTTCATTGGGAAAAGCTGTGGCAAAAGACTTCTTTAAAGTATAGAAAAGTAATGATGTCATATTGAAGACCAAGGTGCACCTGACTCATGCCATGGTATTTTCAGTCGCATCAAATGGTTGTGAAAGATGGACATTGAACAAGGGATTCAGGAGAGGAATTGATGCTTTTGAATTATGGTGCTGGAGATGATTATTGAATATATCATGGACTGCCAAAAGAACCAACAGATCAGTCCTAGAAGAAGCGCAACCAGAGTGCTCCTTGGAAGCAAGGATGGCTACACTGCATCTTACATATTTTAGACATGTAGTCAGGAGGAAACAATCCCTGGAGAAGGACATCATGTTTGGGAGAGTGGAAGGTCAACAAACAAAAGGAAAACTCTCCACTAGATGGATTGACCTAGTGTCTGAATAATGGGCTTAAACATAAATAAGATTGTGTGCCTGGCACAGAATTGGGTAGTGTTTTGTTCTGCTGTACATAGTGTTGTTATGAGTCAGACTCAGTTCAACAGCACCTACCACCACCACCAATAACATATATTATTACAATTTTAAAACTTACAATGTGTATATTTTTTGCCACCCTCTGTATATATGATTAAAAGAATATGTGATGCTCAATGTGGGTTCAAATGTCGTCTGGCTTCTACAACTGAATATTCCAATATTGGATCTTTGGAACATTTGCTTTCCACCTCTTCAGACCTTTCCCTTTGATGTGTGTATCCTTACAATAAGTGATCAGGTCATAGACAACAAAAAGTTATAGTGATCAGCTTAATTTGAATTATATCTCAGAGGTAAAAGGTGAAGATTGATATATACAAAAGAGAATCTGAGAAAAATAAAGGAAGTTTGACTAGGTAATTGGGTTATCTACAAAAGAGATGAAAAAATCAAGAAGGAGATTCCCTTTTTGCTCTTCCCTGTTTCCTAATCTAATTTTTCCCTTTTCCATTTCCCTTCCCATTCTGACCTTTCTCTTTGCACACTCTCCCACCTTTTCCAAGTCTGGACTACACTATGGCCTGGGACTTAATGTGAAAACTACAGCATAGCATTAGCACAGCACCTTAATGGCAAGTTAAATTCATTTCTCTTAACTATTCTCAACAGAATGAAGTATTTTCTTTGTTTTGATATACCAAATCTCCTGATTCACAGAAAAAAATTCCAATGCCATGAAATTAATTTACACATCATCTTTGAGAAATTTGATGGTAGAAATTTGGTGGATGAACTAGGCTTCAGAGGCTGAGTATTAGAAAGGATAACAGGATCAAGGGGAAGCTTACCTCCCAGAATGAGAGAAATGTTTGTCACACAAAGGCAAAATGAAAGGAGTTAAAGGAGGAAAATACTACATTTGGAAACCAGATTGTTCAAGAAAAAGAAACCTTAACCAAATTAAAAGTGTTTTTTTTTTTTCAGGACTTTCAGGCCAGTGCTTGAACATTTTATATGCAAAGTGAAGACAGCTGGGATTCACTCTGGAACCAAATCCTTGATTGAAAGCTCTCAAGATTATCTTATATTTAAACTGCCCCCAAACCTGTCTAGCTATAATCCAAATTTTGATGTCAGTATGCACATGCACAAGCACACACACAACACAGAAACATACACACACACCAACCATAAACTTCTCCATTGAGCTAAAGTAAACAAGGCTATCTTATTGGCAGGTAAGCCTCCAGGACATTTGAACAAATCTTGAGGAATTCCCTCCCTACACTAACTTTCTTCTAGGGCCAGGGAAGGAGAGGAAATAGGATCAGATGTTAACTAAAATAGTATTCCAAAGTTATTGCTACATGATGATTTCTTATTAAGAAAGCAATGAAACCAGAAACTTCTGGGAAACAGCAAATCACAAATGAAGTTGAATTTCCTACTTACCATCAATTAAAGCAGAAGAGGATTCTGGACAGAAGTGAGCATGGGTCTGATGTTAGAGAGCACAAAGCAGTACCAGGGGCTAGGGAGAAAATACCTCCCCTATTTCTTCATGGCTACGAGATAATCAGGTGAAAAACTGGCTTTAGCAAAACATACTGACAGGTAAAAGGGTGTAATATGTGTATTTTCTGGATGTGCAAGATGTGGAGCAAGTGGAGAAAAAGTGGTATTTTCATTTGACAGGTAGCATAGTGCACAAAAGAGTGTTCTGCTCATATATGCATGGAGTTTAGGCTTGGTTTTAATAAGAACTATGGCTTATCAGTCTGCAGCCATAGCACCCTGGCATCTGATGCCACCTGATCTCAGAAGCTAAGCAGGGTCAGCCTGGTTAGTCCACGGATGAGAGTGCCTGGGAATACCAGATGCCGCAGGATAGGGAGAAAAATTTGGCAATCCACTCCTGAAACAACTAGCATTTGAAATCCTACAAATAGCAGAGAAGCACTGACATAATGCCAGGCATGGTACAGTGTCGGGGAGTGTTTCTGACCCAACTCGACAGCACCTAACAACAATAATAACATGGCCTATTAAATAACTTTACGTTGGAATAACTCATTTAAACCTTATAACAAACTCATGTGGTAGATTAGCATGCCCACAGTGCAGATTATAATAAAGATACAGGCAAATAGACATCTAAAGTCAGAAGATTGGGTAATGATAGAAAAATAACCAAAACAAGTCTAGACTTCAAATTATATTCTTTGCTCACTATAGCAACACTTATCAGTACTTTGCAGCATTACTGATCATTATACTTTCACTCTCCCTAATAAACACCATTTTAATCTTATTCATCTTTCTAGGTTATGAGGCTAAATAATGACTATACTTATAATTAACATTAATTCTATGTGCCAAGATGACGGTGTTTTCACATCAATGACTTCAAAGCTTAAAATATGAGGAAAGAGGTCTCATTATTTCTAGTTTGTAGGTACAAACATTGAGATAATGAGAAGATAACATTTCCCAGAAAGTAGGGAGCCACAACTTGAACATCAGCACAATAACTCCAGAAATGATGAGCATTAACTTTTTCAAAATTTTGCTGCACCTTATCCATACCTCTCTTATGGCTTATATTTCTTTCTACTTTAAATTATTATTAACATACACTAATTGAAGCCCAGTTGATACTGATTAATATCTACTTTGTTTCTTGTGTTTGTCATTGAACTCTATGCAATAATGACTTTAATCAGTGATGGCCAAATTAACTCATGATTTCTGATTTTCTGTACTGAAGAATCATGTGTGGACAAAGAGAAGCTCTTCCAGGGCTGTACAAAGAGTGCAAAAGGGAATAAGAAGCGAGCTGTCCCTCCATTTTTAACATTTTCATGCTCTTATTTTGCTTTTCAGAAGTTTGAATAACAGATTTTCAGGGGTTTGGATATTTAAATAGAGAGGTTAGATTCATAGGGAAAGGAAAGTTGTTTGTAAAAAGTAATGGTAGCAGGGTGCAGTGGCACATACCTGTAATGCCAGTGGCTTGTGAGGTGGAGGCAGGAGTATCGCAAGTTCAAGACCAGAGGCAGTCTGTGTAACTTAGCGAGACCTTGTCTTAAAAAAAAAAGTAAAAATGATGGGCTGGGGGTGCAGCTCAGTGGTCCAGCACTTGCAAAGCATGCAAGCGTAAGGCCCTGGGTTCAACCCCCATTACCACACACACACACACACACAAAGGAATGGTGAGTTCATTTACTTTATAGTAAGTATATATGGATGGGGTAAGGGTTTAGCTTAGTTGATAGAGTGCCCGCTCTGCACCCTGAGGACCCTGGTTCCATCCCCAGCACTGCAAAAATAGGAGAAGGATGTGGCAAGCCACTCCCCAAAACAATTCCAAAACAATCAGCCATTGAAAACTGTATAAGGGTCTCTATGAGTCAGACCCAACTTGATGGCACCTAACAACAACAATTATGCATGGATTCTCTAAAATTCCATTGCAGGTTGAAGGCTTTAAAGTGTTGGTTGTTTTGTTTCTAGGAGGTTATACATTTCTTAAATACATTACTCCTAACTCCACAACTTTATGTCCCATCACTAGTTTCACCTATTCATTTTCACATATTCATAACTCATACCACTAACAATTTCACAATATTTCCTCTATAATATTAAACTATAATTTCCTATTTACCACCTTCTGATCATTCATAGCCATTTTGGGATGGTCTTGTCTCAGGTATCAAGGGGAAATTGGCCTATAGGCCAAGAGCGACTTAGGAGAAGTAGAGTATATATGTAATATTTTCCTAAATTAGAATGAATGAATGACTTATTACATGTTTCACTGTTCTAGTTGCTGTTCTAGGCATAGTGTATCCAACTATACAAACAAAAGACAAAAATCCTTGACCTCATAAAGACTATATATTAGAGGATGGTACACAATAGCATAAATAATATATAATTGCACATTGAATACTTATAAGTGATTTTGACAGAAATAAAAAGTAATAAGGTATGGTTAGGGAATATGGGTTTAGGGACTAGAGTATGACTAATCTTTTTTTTTTATTAGAAATTTTTAATGTACATCATAGTGTGATTCATTTTGACATGCTTTTCGTTGTGACAATATGACTAATCTTAAATAGAGTAGTCAAGAATAGCCTTCCTTGAGAGGTGACATATGAGCAATAACTGAAAGAATTACAAGAAAGGAAATGCTGTGCATGCAGGTATTTCAAGGAAGTATAGAATCCAAAGTAGAAAGAATGGACAGTCAAAAGCTCTGAATTAAGATTATTTCATGTGCCATGTAGATAGAATGATGAATGATGAGCAGGTATGGAGAAATGAAAGAAGGAATAAGAAAAATTAGTGTGGGGCCAGATTAAATAAGAACTAATAAACCATTGTAAAGGGTTTTGACTTTCACTTGGAGTGAAATGTAAAGCAATTGGAGGGTTTTTGTCAAAGAAGTGGCATTATCTAATTTACATTTTAGTAGGATTATTCCTACTGTCAGCCTAAGGACAGACCAAAGGTGTCAAAGGAAAGAAGCAGACAAGATTTAAAGCTATTGGAAGAATCCAGGAAAGGACTGATGGCTTGGACTGGAGTGGTGATGTGAATGGGATAAGAAGTAATTGGATTCTAGTTAAATTTTGAAGATACAACTGAGAGAATTTGCTTATTGATTGAATGTAGGGTGTATGAGAGAGGAGGCAAGATTGGCTCTAAGGAATTAAGTCTAAGGAACTAGAGGATGATGATTCCATTTATTGTGATAAAGCAACTATCCCATTTACATATTGATTTATGTTCTATCTTGTTCCAAAAATACTTGAGATCAAGTAGTCCAGTACTTTTCTAACTCCAATTATATATTTCCCTTTGTATTTGTTATTTACTCATTCCACATAAAATGTCTCTACCAAGAAATATTAAAATTTTCATACTCATCTCTAGGAAAAAGAGACCTGTCCAACTCTTTTTCAGTTTTCAGAATTCAGGTAGAAGTTACCATAGTTAAGAATCCAGCTGCTCACCATATACTTCTTGACTTTCTTAAACCAATCTGCTTGGGGGTCCTTTTGCTCTACCTGGATAGGATTGGTGGGTAGGAAAGAAGAAGATCTTCCAGTGCTGGCAATCCCAGGCCTTTAGGTGCCCAAGGCTGAGGAGCTGAACTGGCAAAACCACAGGCTTACAACTCCAAACCCTGAGAATTACAGACATTTTGTTCCAGGGTTTAGGAGCCAGACTTATGGCTTTAGACACTCATATCAGTTGTTTTTTGCTCTGGGCTTCAGCCATCAGCGGCCCAGCACTTAGCAGGTATTGGAATCTTCCACTTCTAACAGCAGAAGCAACAGACAGCAGAAGGCAGGGCCTGCCAGTGTTACAGCTCGCAGGCCTAGAGTGATGGGACCCTCAGCCCTTGACAGTGGCTAGTGTAACAGCTTTCTAGCCTAAATTGTCTGAGGCCCTTGGCACCTTAGGCCTGGCAGCTCCAGGGAGATCTTTGAGTTACTAGGGCACATGTTTTATGTTCACAATCTTCCATCTTTCTTCAACATTGACTTTCCATCCTCTCTCACCTTCTCTCTACTTTTTTGTTCCTCATTGTTTCTGCTGTCTCTGCTCCTCATTGTTTCTCCCTGGCCACTCTCTGGAACTTTTTAGTCACTTTCTCATTGCCTCTGCCACTGTGGCCACCACTGTCACCACCACGGCAGTGACTATTCTTTCTTCTATCCTATTGCCACTTCTGCAGTTTCCTCTTCATATTACCAGCACAGCTTGACCTACCAATGATAAACGTCAAAAGTAGGCAAGAAAATACCACTCAAGAGGACTTGTATTGGGCCTAATGTTGCAACACCAGGCAGCAACAACACAAGAGTGTATCTCCTTGCTGGCTTAAAAAGTGAGCTTAGCTGGAAGTCATGGCACATGCTGATAATCCCAGCCACTTGGGAGACTGAGACAAGGGAATCAGGAATTTGAGGACAGAGGTAGCCTGTGCAGATTAGCAAGAATTTATCTTCAAAATAAAAAATATAAAAGGGATTGGTGGTGTAAGTCAGCAATGGAGACTTGCCTGGCATACTCAAGGGTCTGGATTCAAACTCCCAATATCAAAACCAAAAAGCTGAACAGTCTTCTCATATAGTCAGACTGGGAGTGTGGTGATAGTATTCGCACCAGTTATGGCAGGTTTTCAAGAAAATGAAAGACTATGTTTGTACCAACATCAAATTGTAGCACTGCAGGCGTTCAACACTGTTAGATCCCGGAAGCTAAGCAGGTCGGGCCTGGTTGGTACTTGAATAGGAGATCACCTGGGAACACCAGATACTGTAGGCTTGGGAGAAGGACATGGCAACCCACTCCCAAAAATCAATCCACTATTGAAAATTCTATGAATAGCAGAAAAGCACTGACAAAAGTGTTTCTCCTGTTGTTTATAGGGTCACTATGAGTTGGATTCTGACTCAACAGCACCTAACAACAATAATGTTTGTGCCAATCACAAGTTTTCTGCTGGATTATCATGTGAAGTGATCTCACACTAGCCTAGTAAAAATGGCTGCTAGGTTTCACCGAGTTTCTGATATTCAGAGTCCAGGACAAGCTGTCTGTAATGGTCATGGCTGGCAAAATGTCTTCTGGAGCTAGAGTTGTGCTTTGGTACCTACTGATCATGGTTGCAATATAACATCCTCAAGGCATCCATGGAGTGCTCAAAGTAGCAGGGCTAGCATGGGGGCAATCCTGCTGGCTGTTTGACTGATAATCCTCTGCTCAAAGCAGCCGGAGCATCAGGAAAGGTTCTAACAACTGTCAATTACAGAGTCAAATTACCTTGGCCCTCAGAATCATATATTATCTAATGGAAAAACACACATTGAAAGGAATGCTTTCAATAAAGGCCTTTTATTAACATTAACAAGGTTCTAACGATATTTAGGGGCTGAGATTTTGCCCCATTTGTAGAGTGCTGCTCTATTCTCTTTGAGGCCCTGGGTTTGATCCCCAGCACTGCAAAAATGGGAGAAGGACCAGGCAGCCCACTTCTGAAATAAGCAGCCATTGAAAACGCTATGAATAGAAGAGGAGAAGCAGTGACATAGTGATGGGCATGGCACAGTGTCAGGTAGTGCTTTCTCTGTCATACAAATAGGGTCGCTATGAGTCAGACCTGACTTGACAGCACCTAACAACAATAAAAGATAGTGCTTAACTCCTGCTCCAGTGCCCCAGGGAGAGGTGAGTCTTTCTGTCTCATTTCTATTTTCAATAAAACATATGTCTACCCACATTCACATATCCTAGGAGAAGCAGGCATGGTATCATAATATAAACCATGACATGCTGTTGCTATTGTTAGGTGCCATCAAGTAGGGTCCAACTTATAGCAACCCTATGTATGACAGAGAAAACACTACCTGACACTGTGCCATGCCTGGCATTATTATTAGTGCTTCTCTATTATTCATAGGGTTTTCAATGGCTGATTGTTTCAAGAGTGGGCTTTCTGGTCCTTCATCCAAGCCTACAGTATAGGGTATACCCAGGCGGTCTCTCATCAAAGACCTAACCAGGCCTGACCCTGCTTACCTTCTGAGATCTGATGAGATAAGACACCAGGTGACATGGCTGTAGGCAAGCCATGATATAGAAAGTGAAAACTTAGTTGCCAAGGAGAGAAAACTTTAATACAAGTAGAATCATTTGTAGGGATGTGTTATTCTGCTCACACTGCCATAACAAAATACCATTGACTGGGTAGGTTAAATAACAGAAATTTATTTTTTTGTAGTTCTAGAAGTTAGGGACTCCAGGATTAAGGGAGAAGATGATTCAGCTATTGGTGAAGGCTCTCCTCTTTCTGGCTTATAGACAGTCACCTTCTAACTGTGTCCTCACATGGTGAAATATGTGTGTGTGTGTGTGTGTGTGTGTGTGTGTGTGTGTGTGTGTAATAAAGAAAGAAAGAGAGAGAGAGAGAGAGAGAAAGTGAAAGCACACAAGCTTCTGTCATTTCCATTTACAAAGACATCAGCCTTTCTGGGTTAGAACTCTATACTTTTGTCCTCATTTCATTTTTATCATCTACTCACAGACTGTATCTCCCACCTACACATATATTAGAATTTCAACTTATGAATTTGGTAGTGGAGGGAAACAACCATTCAGTCCATAATGGGGAAAGTGTAATACTTGAGGTGGACCTTAAGTTACAACTTTTTGGAGCTGACGAAGCACTGACATAGAGCAAAGAATTTAAAAAATGTGAATTCTTTCTACATAGACAATTAATGTGTGGGAAAGTTTTCTACTAATTATAAAAGTTTGCTTTGGGTATCAGAGAAAATTGACCATTTAAAGTGAATCTCATGGTACATCTAGCTAGGAGAAATCCACAAATTAATGTAATTGGACCATTGGTTCTTTTATAATGATCCTTTTCATTCAGGCATATCATATAACATATGGATTATAGTAAGTGCACACTAAATATTTAAACAAAAAAATGAAAAATATAGCAAATGTATGAATTGAATATCTAATCAACTTTCAAAACTAGATTTCCAGAGCCGGGTGCAGTGGCACACACCTGTAATCCCAGTAGCTTGGGAGGCGGAGACAGGAGGATCGCAAGTTCGAGACCAGAGGCAGTCTGCATAACGTAGTGGGACCCTGTCTCAAAAAGTAAAAAAATGGGCTGAGGGTGCAGCTCAGTGGTCCAGCACTTGCAGAGCATGCAAGTGCAAGGCCGTGGGTTCAACCCCCAGTACCACAAAAAAAAAAAAAAAAAAAAAAACCACTACATTTCCCTGAACCTCATTGTTTCTTTCTGTTTTTCCCCACAGCTGAGATGACAAGTGAGTATTGGATAGCAGTGGTTGAACTTATTTTCACTGGATTTCTTCCAGTGATACATCTTCTTGGTCCTCATTTGCCTGGTCATTGGGAACCTTATGCTATTCTTTGCCATCAGACTGGATCCATTCCTGCACAACCCATGTTTTTATTCATCAGTGTCCTCTCCTTATAGTGATCTGGTACACTACAATCACCAACCCAAGATACTTTTCTATCTGGTTGGTGAGCAGAAGACCATCTTCTTGGCTAATTGCATCTTTCAGTTGCATTTCTTTTGGTCTCTTGGAAGCACAGAGGTTTTTCTGATCAACACTATGGCTATAAACAAATGCCTGGTCATCTGTAACCCTGTCTGCTACCCTATAATCATGACATATCAGCTCTATACCCAAATGACTCTAGGTTATTGCTTCTCTGGTTTCTTCATGCCACTCCTTGAAATCACTTGGTCATCCACACTATCATTTTGTGATCCAAATAAAATTCAGGCTATCTTCCATAATTTTTATCCCATTGTGAATTTGATGTAGTAGTTACTAGAACAATCATATTGATCAGGTCTGTGAATATTCACACACTGTGCAGATCACCACAGTTTTAATGCTTTCGGCGTTGGCTTATGTGTGGATGGTTGCAGTAGTTCTAGGCATCCACTCTGCTAATGGACAACAAAAGGCCTTTATAAACTATGCTTTCCACTTTGTTATTTTCTGAATATTGTTTGGAAATGTGGTCCTGATGCGTCTAGACTTCTCTGCCTAGTACTCTTTTTTTCTAGACATGGCTATGAGTCTAAAGTTTGTGGTGGTATCAACACTATTTAACAAAATTATCTATAATCTAAGGAGTAATGAAATCAAGGAAGTCATAAGAAAACCACGTGTCAATCTACTATATTCATTGGTCATATCAAAGAGGACAAAATAAACACCTGTTAATTAACAAAATATATCTATGCAAATATAGATACATACATGTTAGTGTTTTCAGTGTGTTTCTTGCTGCTGTGCTTGTTTTCTCTGTAGACACAGTAAATAGGATATTTAGCCATTCTTACTATCTCTGTGAACTTAGTAAGTGTCCTCAGAGGCTGATCAACCATAGAATCTAAAGGAAATGGGATAAAAATCTACCAGAGCTCTCTCACTTACTTTTATTTTTACTCCAAATGGAGCCACATAAAATATTATTTCTGCCTTGATATCTCTAACTATTGAAACAGAAATAAACCTGCTTTTCTCTAGTCCTATAGAACATTGCTTGCTCTTCTATTTAACATGATTTTATTCTCTCATATTATAATTTACATGGTTTTTGTATCGCTCTAATTTAAAAGACTACTTTAAAGTAGATATCCTATTTTGTTTATCTCTATATTCTCAATGTCTGATGGAATGATTTACCTACAAAAATGTTTGATAGTCCTTCCCTAGAAAAGTTAATTAATAATTAGTTATAAGGAAGTTATGAGGAAAAATTGTTGTTGTTAGGTGATGTCAAGTTGTATCTGACTCATAGCGACCCTCATAGGGTTTTCAATGGCTGATTGTTTTGGGATTTCATCAGGAGTAGATTGCCATGTCCTTTTCCCATTTTTGCGGTGCTTGGAATCCAACCCCGGACCTCAGAGACTGCTGAGCAGTGCTCTACCAACTGAGCTAAATCCCAGCCCATTAGGAAAAATACTCAGACTATATTCATGTTAAATAGAGAATTGTATGAAATGAAGAAAGAAAATAAAGATATATTTACACATAAATATAATTTTAATCCCTGCAGCCTTCCAATCCCATCAGATCTTCGAAGCTAAGCAGGGTTAGGCCTGGTTAGTATTTGGATGGGAGACTACCTAGGAACACCAGGTGCTGTAGCTTTGGGAGAAGGACCCAGCAAGCCACTCCCAAAAAACAATCTGCTATCAAAAACGCTATGAACAGCAGAGAAGCACTGACAATAGTGTTTGGCCTATTGTACGTAGGGTTGCTACGAGTCGGATACAGACTCAATGGCACCTAACAACAATTTTAATAGTAAACTGGAATCACAGAACAGAAACCAGTAATACACTTTAGTTTCTATGGTTGCCATATATTTAAATGTTAAGTACGTTTTCCTTTGGTATTCTTGCAATATAGTATCTTAAATGGAGTAATTAAACTCCATAGTTTAGACAAGGCTCTAAGGGGGATGATTATGTTTAGTTCCATACCTGGCTGTATTTCCTACTTACCTCTGCTCTAATGAGAAATTATAGTTTTCAGTAACATTCTTTTTACTTCCCTGAGTGGGACTACATAACCAAATATGTTGGTATTATAAGTTTTGTAAAAATTTATACTTAAATTATTTCCATTAAAGTTGCTACAACAGAAATAATTATTAGTGGATGCCAGCATCAGGCAGTTTTATGTAAAATTTGCTATGGATAGATTGCAAATCATTCTTTACAAGAAAACACTTAGACTTGTAGGAAATTTTTCCATGTCAGATCTTTGTCCTTTATATTCTGATTTTAAAGATTAAAGATTCAGAATGAAATGTATAACCTGAAGTAGTCAAAATATATTATAAGCATTGTTCACCTCAATTAACAATAATAATCCCTTTACTAAATGGACCTAAATGCAAAGTGCTTTTTCATCTGTCACCAAAACCAAGTAATATATCAA
>VMDO01021904.1:0-34488 GCA_007922755.1 Pedetes capensis | reverse complement strand
CTCTCTCTCTCTCTCTCTCTCTCTCTCTCTCTCTCTCTCCTCCCCTCTGTGTATCACCTTGATGCCACAGGCAAACAAACCTGTTCAAGACCTTTCGGAGGTCCCTATGAAATCAAGTACCAAAGTGAATTATTTGGACTGCACTAAAACCCTGTGCCAGGTGGCCTTAGGATGGGAGGCCGTGTTGGGAGCACTGTCAGCCCGATTGCTAATGAATGATGTCCTGCCTTGGTGCCCCTGTGCACCCCCAAGGACTGTCCTTCTTCCATGTGCACCACAACAGAGCTCTGGAAGGAGTTTATCTCAGCTTTAGCTGACTGGTCAGAGCTGGACTATGCTTGAATTTATGTTCCAGGCCAGAATAACAAAGATTTATAGAGAAACTTGAGAAAAAGCCTCCTGGCTGTCTAAAGCCACAAGGAAGATCTGTCCAGGCAATGGTTGAAGCTCATGGCTAAAACCCCTCTAGGGAAGCCTGATGGGCCTGTTTGGAGTGATCTTGATCACTATCAGAGTCCACTGTTGCCTCAGACTAATTACCCAGTTCTTGCCAAACTCCTCAGAATCCAACCCACTCAGATTCATGACAGGGCAGACCATGTTTCAGCTTATACACTGAAAAATGCACCCAGTCGGAGGGGCTGAGTCCCGGCCAGGCCTGTGTGATATGTCAGGCCTTAGTACAGGCAACTGCAAAGGCTCTGCCTGGGAGACCTCATGAAAGCTGATGTCCCCTCACAAGACTCAGTGCATAGTGAATGCATTTTGGTCTCCGAGAGGGAGTGTGGCCAAGGGACTATTGCGTTCCTAGCCAAGACACTGCCGCGTAGAGGCCTCTTTATCTGGGTGCCATCAGTGGAGGCAGTCCTTCTAGCTCTCTGCTCAGATATTCTTCTAGGGCCAGAAGGAACCCTGAAGACATCTTTTCTCCATTCTTACTTCATATTCGGTGTTTCCACTCCCTGATCTTCCCTCTCTCCCTCTGCTATCTCCTTGTCTGCATCTTCCTAGTCTTGAAATTATCAGGTCCTTTTGTTTGGGGCTACTTCAGCAGCAAGATGCTTCCCCACCTCTGCCTTAGTCCAGCTGACCTTTGCCCAGTGCAGTTCCGCGGAGATAAACAAAATGGTGTGGAAGTCAGAACTCACCCCCGGTCTTATCTCTGCTTAGACTATCATGGTTAATGATTACAGGGTTTGCTGTTGTTTTCATTTTGGACCGTTGCTTTGTCTACTCAGACACTTGGAAATTCAGCTGCCTCCAGCCCAGCTAAGTTCTTAACAGAAATACACTTGATTTTTGTGTGTGGAAATTTACCTGTAACTTTGCTTATTTAATTTTTTTCTGATTTTTTAGTAGATGCTTTAGGATCCCCTTCATATAGAATCATATTATCAGACAAAAGTTTTCCTTATTCCTTCCCAAACTGGATGCCTTTTATTTCTTTTTCTTGCTTAATTTAATTTACTTGAACTGCCAGTACACTGAATAAAAGCAGCAAGAGAAGAAATCTTTGATCTTATTTCTTTTACCTTATAGAGAAAGCATTTAGTCTTTAATGATCACTTATGATTTTAGCCATGGTTTTCTTCTGTGCCTTTCATCAGACAGAAGACATTACCTTGTTTCTAGTTGAATGTGTGTGTGTGTGTGTGTGTGTGTGTGTGTGTGTATTTATTATGAAAAGATATTGGAATTGTCAAATGCTTTTATTATGTGCAATGAGAGATCATTTTTCCCTTTATTTAATTAACATGACATATAATAGTGATTGAGTTTTGAAATTTAAGATGACTCTGCACTCCTGAAACATATCTCACTTGGTGTTTGGTCTTTCTCGTATTTGCTGGATTTTGTTTTTGATATTTGTTGAGGGTTGTTGCATCTGTACACATAGAACATTGGTTTGTAGTTTTCATTTCCTGTGATTTCTTTGGTATCAGTGTTATGGACCTCCTAGAATAAGATGAGAAATATTCTGTTTTTTTTTTTATTTTTGGAAAATAATGAAGAAATAGCATTAACTCTTCTTTTAAAAGTTTAGTCTGATTTACCACTATATCAATGTAGTCCATGGCTTTATTAGGTAAGTTTAAAAAGTACTAATTTAACTTATTAATTTACAATAAATCTATTTAGGTTATTTTTATCTGAGCTGGTAGATTGTGTGTTTCTAGGAATTCATCTCTTTGTTTCAGTTTTTAATTGTTGGCACATGGTTGTTCACAAAATTCTCTTGCAATTTTTTTACATCTATTAGTTTGATGATAATGTTACTTTATAATCTGATTTTAATAATTTGAGTATGTTTTCTTTGTTTCTGTTGGTCTATCTAGTTTGTCAATTTTGTTGATTTTTATTAAAAAACCTTTTATTTTCCTTCATTTCATTTATTGTTTTTCTATTTTCAATTTCATTTATATTGATTTTAATCAGTATGATTTCACTTCTGCTTGCTCTGAGTTAGTTTACTTTCCTTTAAAATGAATAATGGTACTAAAAGGCTAAGAAATTGATGCAAGTATCAGGGGACTTAGCATTCTCTCTTCCACTCCCCAAATAGGAATGACTCTCAGCATTGGAATTTGTTCCTGAAACTAGATTCATATTCCATCCATAGAGAGGTTTCAGTGGAGAGCAGCAATGGAGAGTAATGCAAGTTATAATGTAGATTTTGGCCCTACTTCCTGAGCTAGAATTTCACCAACTACTATTTTTACAACAGACTTCTAATAGGAAAGTTTTCCTGAACGTTTGTTTCAACAACCTCATGTTTTAGGAGGATGACACTACCCAGCCAACATTCTGTCTCCTCTGATGGACCCCTTCTTCAGCAGTGCTCTGTGGAAGGCTTCTTTCACCTGAGCGTTCCTCAGACTATAGATGAGGGGGTTCAGCACTGGGTTAAAGAGACTGTGAAACAGCGACAGTGTTTTCTCCTGCTCTTGTCGCTGGTTAGAGTCTGGGACCATATAAACCAACATGGCTATACCAAAGAAGAGCCCTACCACACAGAGGTGGGAGGAGCAGGTGGAGAAGGCCTTTCTGCGGCTCTCCCTCAACTGGATCCTCAGGATTGACACCAGGATGCGTGTGTAGGAGACCAGCATTAAGCAAAGGGGCCCAACTAAGACAAAGATGGAAGCAGCAAGGATGACCAGTTGGTTGATCCAGGTGTTAGCACAGGCCAGCTTGAGGACAGATAGGATTTCACAAAAGAGGTGGTTCACTTCCCAAGGTCCACAGAATGGCAGCTTTAGGAGGAGAATTGCATGTACTATGGAGAAGATAAATCCACATGACCAGGAAGTGGCAGCCAGGGCCATGCACACTCTCCAGCTCATGATGACAGTGTAATGCAGAGGGTGGCAGATGGCCACATACCTATCATAGGACATTGCTGCCAAAATCAGGCACTCTGTAGCAGCAAAAGCTAAATACAAGAAAGTCTGCATAATGCATGGGACAAAGGAGATGGCTTTTTTCTGGTTGACAAGGTTTGCTAGCATCTTGGGGACATTGTTAGATGCATAGGACATGTCTAGGATGGCCAGGTGAGAGAGGAAGAAGTACATGGGGGTGTGTAACTTGGGGTCCAGGCAAATGAGTCCCAAGATCATGCCATTTGCCAGCAGGCTAAAGACATATAACAGGGAGAAGATACAGAAGAGAAACATTTCCATCTCTGTACTCAGCTGGAGTCCCACCAAGATGAATTCTGTGACCCATGACTGGTTGCCTCCCATTCTTTAATAACAATCTGTCAATAAGTGAAATGTGATAGAAAGGTCAGAGGTGGAGAATAAATGGAAAATGGATGTCAAAATGAGATCAGAGAGAGATTGTACATTTGTGCCCATTTTACTGCTTCCCCACTTCCCAACAGTTGTCATCTGTTTTTAATACTTTATTATGAAATGAATTTATACATACAGAAAATTATCAAGAATTATGCAAAAAACTTCCATATGCCTTCACCTAGATTCAGCATAGGTTAATATTCCTTTCTTGTTTACCTTATCCTCTTTCTCCATATATTCTTAATTGTTTGATCCATTTGAAATTAGAGTGTAGACATGATGCCCATTTATCCACAAATTTCTCATTCTTTTACCAAGAAAAATGGCACTCCATAATTTAATCACACTATAGTGATGAAATCAGGAAATAAAATATTTACATGTTTCTTTTCTCAAATATTATATTCTCCTTCCATCCGCATTCACCCAGTACCTAATCCAAGATTTTACATTATGTTTACTATCCTGTTTTTAGCATCTTTGCATATGGAATATTTACTTAGATGTTTTGTGCTTTTCTAGATCTTGATATTTTGAAAATTATATAGCATAATTTTAGTAGAATGTCCCTCAGATTGTTTTTTATTGTTGTTGTTAGTTGCCTTCAAGTTGGGTCTGACTCATGGCAACCCTCATACCATTTTCAATGGATGATTATTTCAGGATTGTTGTAGGGGAGTGGACTGCCACATCCTTCTTCCATTTTTGGGTGATGGGGATTGAACTTGGGTCCTCAGGGAGTATGGGGCAGCGCTCTACCAACTGAGCTAAACACCAGTTTTGTCCTTCAGATTGTTGTTGTTGTTGTTGTTGTTGTGTGCTGTCCAGTCGGTATCTGACTCATAGCGACCCTCATAGGGTTTTCAGTGGCCGACTGTTTTGGGATTGCCATGGGAGTGGATTGCCAGGCCCTTCTCCCATTTTTGTGGTGCTGGGAATCGAACTCAGGACCTCAGAGACTGCAGTGCAGTGCTCTACCAACTGAGCTAAATCCCAGCCCAATCCTTCAGATTAGGTGTGCATAATGTTTCCTATGTTTAGATTCAGATTGTTTGCTTTCAGAAAAAAAGTCCTCCTCAGTGCCTTATGAGTAGGTGTCCAATGTTAATTTGTCCCATTATAGGGACAAAGCTAACCTGGATCACTTGGAAAAGATGGTATTTCCCAGATCTCTCAATTATGGTGTTGTTAGGTGCTGTCGAGTTGACTGGGGTGTGACTCATAATGACCCTCATAGGGTTTTCAATGGCTGATTGTTTCAGGATTGCTTCAGGAGTGGATTGCCACATCCTTCTTCCATTTTTGCATTGCTGGGGATTGAATTGAGGGCCTCAGAGAGTGCAGAATAGCACCTTACCAACTATTATGTAATTATCATTTTCCCTATTTTCCAAGGAAGCCATTAAAATTATTAAATAAATAACTTTTCTTGTAAAGAAATTAGTTACTAAATCCTTTCAGTGTCCAGATTTAGCTTCTATTGATAATCTTGGGTGACTCAATTATTAGTAGTGATAATTGAA
This sequence comes from Pedetes capensis, assembly GCA_007922755.1. Lineage (NCBI taxonomy): Eukaryota > Metazoa > Chordata > Mammalia > Rodentia > Pedetidae > Pedetes > Pedetes capensis. Next base: position 29,165 of record VMDO01021904.1, on the reverse strand, counting down.
ATATGTGGTTCTATCACTGCTTTTATACTTACAAATTAGGAATTTTGTATAAAATGCTCTATCTATGCCTATCTACTTATTCATCTATCTCTTTGGAATTTTTATGCAATGGGTGGTATTTCATTATTATAATTTTTGTCAATGCTTAATTTGCATGTATTTGGATCCTCCAAGCTTTTTCCTCTGTCTTTTTAAATTGTTTCCTTGTTTCTGAGCTCTTCTTTGCTTCTGATATCACCAAATGTTTCAGATTCACCTTGTAACATTTCCTATTCCAGCCATAAAACAGTCATTTTTCCCAAAAAGGCCTTATCAATTTAAATGAAGAATTATATTTATAAACCAATATCTGGACTATATTGGGCTTTTGACAATTTATATTTTTAACATGATTATATGCTTTTTCTTTTTTTGTGATGCTGGAAATTGAACATAGGGACCCATGTATTTTACTACTGAGCTATAGTTCCAGACTGATAATTGAAATTTTATCATGATTTTTATCATGAGAATATCATGGATTTCTAGTAACCTCATTTAAAAATAAAAGTATATCATTTGGAAACGTATACAAATTTTAACAGGGCTGGAGTTTATCTCAGTTGGTAGAGTGCTGCTCTGTGCTCCTTTAGAACCCAGGCTTGATGCCCCACTGCATTGATGGAGTAAGGATGTGACAGTCCACTCTCTAGGCAATCGTAAAACAATCAGCCATCAAAAACCCATCCCTAGCCCTGGGGCTTCTGATTCTGTCAGATCTCGGAAGCTAAGCAGAGTTGGGCCCGGTTAGTACTTGGATGGGAGAACTCCCGGGAACACCAGGTGCTACAGGGTTGGGAGACAGACCCAGCAACCCACTCCCAAAAATCAATCCACCATTGACAACCCTATGAATAGCAGAAAAGCACTGACAATAGTGTTTCGTCTCTTGTTCATAGGGTCACTATAAGTTGGACATTGACTTGATGGCACTTAACAACAACAAATTTTAACAGAGGCTAATACATTTCCTTTCTGCCCCCCTTTTATTTCAGCACCAGGGACTTGAGCCCAGGGCTTCGCCCATACTTTGAAAGCTTTCTACCACTGAGTTGTACCCTTAGCCCTCTTTTTATTTTTTATCTTGAGACAGGATCTAACTGAGTTATGCAGGCTGCCTCTGGCCTTGAACTTGCGATCCTCCTGCCTCCACCTCTTGAGTCTCTGGGATTACAGACGTGGGCCACCACATCTGACCCGGGATAATACATTTTCAGGAGTACCTCTGAAAGCTGTATGTAACTTAACTGACTTTCTTTATGGAGTCAAATCTTTTTCACTAAATTAACATTAGCATTGCAAAAACTGTTCTTGATATTTTTACTATTTTATTTTTACTGAAAATACATGCTTGTCATCTTAGCACCTTATTAATAATCAGGTTTATATGTATTATTTGTCCTTTAATCATATCTAAAAATTTATAAACTATTTTACTTCTTCAATTTAGAGATTAACTTTTCAAGTGTGGTTTATTGTGTGAACACAATGGTAACTGTCTTGTATCAGATTTTGACATAAAGCTTTTAAAGTCTCTCAGGAAAACCATTATGAAACTCTAGTTAAAAAATTAAGGGAATAATGCTTTGAAACACATAACCAAAGATGATCATTGTTTATAATCTTTACTATATATCTATTTGCATATGTAATAGATTTAAAGGTTATATGAAACTGATACTTAACTACTTTTGTCATTCAGAAATATGTCATGAAACTTTTTCCATGTCAAATTATTTATTTCAAACATTGAACAGCTATTATTCTATATTATAGTTTATTCCATATATTATCTCATCATAAGATTGCATACAATATGGGGCTTCAGTAATGAGATTATTATATATATTTGTTGTTGTTGTTGTTGTTGTTAGGTGCCATCGAGTCAGTATCTGACACATAGCGACCCTCATAGGGTTTTCAATGGCAGACTGTTTTCAGGATTGCCTTGGGAGTGGATTGCCAGGTCCTTCTCCCACTTTTATGGTGCTGGGAATTGAACTCGGGACCTCAGAGACTGCAGTGCAGTGCTCTACCAACTGAGCTAAGGTGTTCTGAAAATTGGAAGTGTCCAATGAAGTGAATGAATTTATCTCTATAGCTATATAAAAGTATCTATCTCAAGCCACTCAAAAATTAAACAGGCAAAGAAAAGTCCAGATATATTAAGGCTTATCATGGTAAGAAACCAACCAGAAAGGGTGTCTAATTTAGCAGTTATGATTCTGTAATGCTAAGTTCACTTTTCCCATGCTGTTGTCCCATTTTTACTGCGGGTTCTTCTGTGCTAGCTTCCAGAGGGACATTAGTCCCTTATGCCTTGGTGAAACTTGTCTGAAATCAACTTTCTTTGGCTCATTCTTATCTCGGCATGCCATCGGATATTAATGAAGAAAAAAATAAATGAAAATTAATGCTCCATAAAGCTTAAGTACAACCTGATTTGCAACTGGTATAGTTGCTTGTTTACAAGGATGAAATTCTCGCCTGTTCTATCTGAAATTTTAAGCTACCTACTGTTGAGATGTCAATCTATTGCCACCCAATTGGAATATTTGTTTCTTGACTTTTTGGTCTGGTTATTTTTAAAATCTGGATTAACACCTCTTTTTAGTGTTATTATCATTTCCATTCTGCCATTAAAAATAGATAATATAAAGCCAAGTGTGATGGCACACACCTATAATCCCAGTACTAGGGAGGCAGAGGCAGGTTTGTAGTTTGAGGCCAGCCTGAGTTATAAAAGTGGGTTATGTAAAAAAAAAAAAAAAAAGCAATATAAAATATGAAGATAAAAATAAGATAAGTGAAAACTAAAATCTGGAAGCAGCTATCACACTGGAATAGAGAAGAAAATATCACAGTGCTGATGTCTAAAATTTTGTATTCTCAATAGCGTAAAAGTCATTGCAGCTCATAAAACAAAAGCCTTCCATGAACAGCCTGAGCATGCTCCACCCAGACAGTCCTGCCACCCAGAATATTTCTGCAGTCAGGGAGCTTGATTTGATTTCTCTAAATCTTCACAGCAGTTTTGGCTGCTGTCTCATTCTATCCTGTTTCATGGTAGAAAAAAATTTATATAAAACAAGACTTATATCAAGTCTGATAGTTACCATGTTGCTGTTAGGTGCTGTCGAGTTGTGTCCAACTCATAGCAACCCTCATAGGGTTTTCAATGGCGGATTGTTTCAGGATTGCCTTGGGAGTGGGTTACCATGTTCTTCTCCCATTTTTGTGGTGCTGGGAATCAAACTCAGGACCTCAGAGACTGTAGAGCAGCACTCTACCAACTGAGCTAAATCCCAGCCCGATAGTTATCATAATAGAGTGATAATTTGGGGAAGTTGCAAAAAGAAAGGACCACATGTCTAACTTACCTTTCATGCTGTTTCAGCAAAGAAAAGATGTATTACAACTGAGGCTAGAATTTTCCTCTAGTAAAATCTTTGAGAGAGATTTTCTTCACAATCAATATCTTCATTTAGGTTAGGTATGTGTCAACTTGTTGTGCTACGGGAGCTTGCGTGTTGTTATGATGCTAAAAGCTATGCCACCAGTATTTCAGATACCAGCAGGGCCACCCATGGTGGACAGATTTCAGCTCAGCTTCCAGAAAACCCTATGAATAGCAGAGAAGCACTGTCAAATATAATGCAGGGAAATGAAACCCCCCAAGTTGGGAGACATTCAAATGGTGACTGGGGAAAAGTTGCCTCCTCAAAGTATAGTTGACCTTAATAATGGGAATGGAGTAAAGCCCCTGGGACCTCCTTTTGCTGAAGTGGTACGACTCAAAATGAGAAGTACAGTGGCTGCAGCAATGGGCTCAAACATAAACAAGATTGTATGCATGGTACAGTGTAGGGTAGCATCTCATTCTGTTGTCCATAGGGTTGCTATAAGTTGGATTCACATCAATGGCATCTAACAACAACAGGTAAGGTATAAAGCCCTTTCATTTCGGTGTCTGTTTCAGAGCCTTGTTCATAGACAATGACTGGATGTGCCTCTAACTCTCGAGTTCCTTCTCATCAAAACATTTGTGCTAGCTCGGACCTGTGCTGTCAGGCCACACTGGGAGGAGATGGGAGAGAGGCTGAGGGAGCCCTGAGACCCCCTTTCCATGGCACAGCAGGGAGGGAGCCCATGAGGGTTGGTGGCATTGGTGTCTTTTCCAGTTACCTGCAGTGCACACTTTGAGTCAGGAGGGAAGATGACCCAGGAATGTCATTCCTCTGACATAGCCTTAGTGACGTCTGCTATCTGACCTATTTCAACCATACTGAAAAGCACTTCTCAGCACAAATGTGTCTCTTCAACATGTGATGTTAGCACTGGATTTTTCCCCAAGAAAAATACTTTGAATTAGTATAAACCCCACAGAGAAGAGAAACATACCTCTAAAATGAGTACAGAATCAATCTTACTCCCTCTGGTAGACTTCATAGGAGGAAATTCCAGAGAAGGAAGGATTTGCTAGACTTGCTGAAGGGTCTTCAAAGAACCTCAGGAAGATTAGAATCAGAGGAAGAAATATTCCTGAGTGTCCATTGAGAGTTCAGATTCTCAGAACAATCATAAAATACCACGTCTATTTATCTTCTCTCTAAGGGGCGGGGATGTTCTGAATCTTCCCTCTGGAGAAAAGCAAAGACTGTGTCTGATTGTCCTTAGAGGAAAAATTCTAAGCAGTGGGCAGGGAAGTTCCTAGCACCTCATTATTTCTACTCAAACTTTGAAATATCTTAAGGGTAATGAAACTGAGAAAGATACCACGCAAAATACCATAGCCAAACTCTTAAGATTCTTCTAGTGTTCTGACTTCATGTTCCTCTACAATCCCCTTCTCCACAATGAGTATGTGAGAGACTGAGTTTTAGGTGGTTGAAAGGAATGGCAACTCTGAGAAGAAAGAGCTCTCCCAATACCACATGTATCTTTATACATAGTAGGATATGATGGTACAAGTGAGGAAGGATTCTAGTAGCCATATTGTTGTTGTTGTTGTTGGGTGCTGTTGAGTTGGATCTGACTCATAGTGTGCCTACATACAACAGAAAGAAACATTACCCAACACTGTGCCATGCACATGATCATTTTATGTTTGAGTTCAATGTTGCAGCCACTATGTTTCTTCTCATTTTGTGATGTTCCACATCAGCAAAAGGACGTCCCAGGGGATTTACTACATTAAGATCAATGCTACTTTGATGAGACAAGTCTTCCCCCATCATTTCTTGAATACCTTCCAGCCTAAGGGACTCATTTTCTAGCAATACATTTGATAGTGTTTCTCTGCTATTCAGAGTTTTCAATGGCTAATTTTTCAGGAGTAGGTACTTCTTCTTAGTCTGTCTTAGACTAGAAGCTCAGCTGGAATCTGTCCACTATAGGTGGCGTTGCTCGTATCTGAGATACTGATGGCATAGCTTTCAGCATTGCAGTGACGTGCAAGCCCCACAGCATGACAAACTGACAGACACGTGGGAGTCTAGCAGCCATAAGCAACCATTATTGAGTTTTTAGATTGGTTTTTAGAAAATGTGCCAGATGCTTTATATGGATTATATATTTTAATCTCATAATTATCCTCATTTTATAGATACCAAGACTGAAGTTTAAACTGTCAGCTATTTTTCCAGTGTCCAGGGACAGTTGAGAATTGCTGAGAACCTTCCAATGTGTTTGTAGGATCAAAACTATTTTCATAATAATATTTAGACACTTTTTTCCTTTTCTCAGTCTCATTATTTCATGCGTGCACATTGAATTTCTCCAGAGGTTACCTCATAGGTAATATTACGACAGGTAGGAAGCAGAAGATATGAAATGTAGCTGCTTACTACAAAGTTGCCTGCAGCTGTACCACTGTGGCAATCAGTCCCATCATATCTTGGAAGCTAACCAGGGGCAGGACTGGTTTGTACTTGGATGGGAGACCATCTGGGAACACCAGGTGCTACAGGCCTGGGAGAAGGACCCAGCAACCCACTCCCAAAAAACAATCAGCTATTGAAAACCCTATGAATAGCAGAGAAGCACTGATAGTAGTGTTTTGTCTCTCATTCATAGGGTCACTATGAGTTGAACACTTATTTGATGGCACCTCACAACAAACAACAATGATTAAATCAAAAACTTTAAAAATTGCACAAATATAAAACATAGCTACTTTTTAACTCTCTCTCACAAAACAAGTTATTGCTGGGCACAATGGCTCATGCTTGTAATTCCAGCAACTCAGGAAGTAGAGGCAGGAGGATCGCAAGTTCAAGACCAGAGGCAGTCTGTGTAATTTAGCAAGCCCCTGTCTCAAAAAGTAAACAAAACAAAACAAATAAACAAAATGTAGTTATTCATCACAGAGCTATTAGGTATATTAACCTATCATGGGAGCCTTTTAAAAGTAAATTAAAAGTAAAAATTATACAAATTCAGTTTTATTTTCTGTTATGATATTAAATATCAACAAGTCTACCCACTTAAACAAAATATCATTATGTCTTCAGTAATTTTTAAGAGCTTAAAGGTGTTCTGAGAGAAAATCATTAGATAGTCATTGCAATTAATTATAAAGCACCAATCTAGCAAGGGCCAGGTTTGGAAACAAATGACCTTTATTTAATATCAAAAGTCTGTTCATTTTCTATTGCTGCTGCAACAATTTAATATATAATGGCTTTAAATACCACACATCTGTTATCACACAGTCTCATTGGTCAGAAATGCTGGTGTGGGCCTGCTGGATCTTCTGCACAGCCCTCAGAACTAAGTCAAGATGTCACTGGGTCTGCAGTCCTTATGGGGGATGGGGATCCTCTTCCAAGTTCGATGGTTATTGGAAGAATTAGAGTACTTGTGACTGTAGGACTGAAGTCTCTGTCTAAGTTTGCGTTCAACTCCTTGAAGCCACTCTGGTCCTCCCACACTAGCCCCTCCATGTTCAAATCAGTGGTTTGCTAAGTGCTTCACACTGCCAATCTCTCTGACTTCCTTTTCTGCTAACTAGATGAAGGAAATGCCCAGCTTTTAAAAAGCTTACCTGCTTATCCCCAGATAAACTCCACTGATTTGCAATGTCCCATTACCATAGTATCCAGATTAGTGTTTGATTATATAAGAAGAATCTTAGGAAACCATCTATAGAATTCTGCCTACCTCACAAATTCTTTTTCCTAAGTACAGAGTGATGTTTTCATTTTTTAGATTCTGGAAGCTATTTTTCCACAGTACTTTTATTATAGACCTCCTACTGCTCCACAGTATAATAGTGACAACAAATCCAAATTCAGAAGAGAACAATTTCAATTTCTGCATCCTGCTCTAAGTGATATAATTACAAAAATGTTTCAAAATTTCTCTCAATTCCAAATTTATATGGATTTAACTAAGTAAATGCTTTTTTAAAAATATTCTATTCACCTGGTCCTTGGCCAAGGCTTTCTTACAGCAAAATTAGGATTTATAGTTAGAAGAACACTCATGTGTGTAACAGACACAGTATGAATATTCCTAGCTTTTGGGAAAGTCAGTATGAGGAAGAGAGAGACTTGAGGAAATTGCTAACCCATCCTATAAAGTCATGACACATTTTCATATTTTTATATTAATCAGATTACCTGATTTCTCTCTTTGTTTGTACCTTGTGATAACCTTGTGCAGAACAATTTAGCATGAAAATCAAGTGATTTTTAGCTGGACCAAGTTCTTCCACAGAGCAGTCATTTTCCATTGGTATTACATTCTGAAGAAGTCACTTCCTCACAATACATTTAATCAAATGTATTCAATATTATCCTATGGTTTGTATACATAAGGTGGCCATATATTACCAACAATACAGGTGTTACATTATATTGCAGTATGGTCATGGTAAAATCAATTCCATTACAGAACAAATCTTTAAGAATTAAAGAAATATTTGCTATGCCTCTCTAATAAATGTGACCTCTGACCATGAACCAGTTCATTTTTATGTACAGGCATTATAATTAGGTATTATTCAGATATTTCTGCACTCCAAATCAGTTGGGACTGAAGCCAGTCACCCTATCTTAGTTTAAAGAAAATAAAACTAGTTTTTATTGTACAGGGTCTACTTCTGCACTCTTGTAGGGGCCTGATGTTATTCCCGATCATTCCCAGCTCTTCTAATTGTACTTTGTTGTTGTTGTTGTTATTAGGTGCTGTCAAGTCGGTATCCAACTCATAGCCACCCTATGAACAAAAGGCAAAACACTAATGTTAGTGCTTCTCTGCTGTTCATAGGGTTTTCAATTGCTAACTATTTTGGGAGTGGGTTGCTGGGTCCTTCTCCCAAACCCACTGTATCTGGTATTCCCAGGTGGTCTCCCATCCAAGTACTAACCAAGGCCAGCCCTGTTTAGCATCTGAGATCTGACGGGTTGGATGCTGCAGTGGCATGGCTGTAGGCAATTGTACTATAGGTTATGTCTTATTCTGATATATTCTTGGGATGAGGGCAGTCACAGTAAATTAATGAAAATTTTCAGTGCCCCTAGAGAGCTTCAATGATCTACAGGGTCTATGGGATTCTCATAATTGTTCTCCTGGTACCTATACAAATAGGATTAAGGGACATTGCCTGATGGCTACTTTCACTTTCATCTGCATCAAGGCACCCTGGAGGTTCTGTTGGGTTAGGGTACAAACTCTTCCTAACACCGAGTCCTAGCAGTATCTGACTTATTTTTTGAGTTTGCATGACCCATCTCACTAAAGCCTCATCACATTTCCAGGCTGAATCCTATTCTCTACCTTCTTCCTAGAAGGGAATTCCCTCTAATCTACCTATCTAATCAATAAATCTTTTTCCTCTGAGTCTCACTCCTCATTAAAAGTGAGTTCATCTTGTCCCTTGATGCCTAGACAGGCACTTGTTTTCCCTAACCTTTTTCTGTCTTGAGGGACAATCATTATTCTTGTTGCATTGTGTCCTAATGGCCTGAGTGCAATTAGGGTATAAGTTAGTTACTCAAAAACACTGGGCTCACTATATAGAATTTGGTATCCTACCAAGATACAATTTTGTCTCAGTAGGCCATAAAATCTCCCATGACTTCATTGTTTCAAAGTGAGGCCATTCTCAGGGAACTCATAGCTGCCATGTGAAGCTTTCTACTGTTTTCTATTCTACTTATAATGTTCTACTCACAAAACATGGATAAAATGTATCTGTGCACAGTATTCTATGATGTGCTAGGAATGCAGCTGGTATATTTTTCTCCATTACAATCAAAGATATATCTGAGCATTTATCAAGTTTTGAGCTATAAAGTGATCCATCAGATGAGAATTGTACAATACCTGGGCTGGCCAAGTGGGTGTTGTTCCCAGACATTTCTTCCCAAATGATATTCTTTATAGTATATATAGCCTGAAAAAACATGAATCCAAGTGACCACTACATTCCTACAGTTCCATTTAGTCATCAGCAATTGGTGGTGTTTATCATCATAGCACAGGATCAAAATATCTCTCAATGCCGTGCCACTGGAGAGCCAGGCTTCCATTTCACTTATTGGGTTCCAAAAGCAAGGGTGGATTTGGCAAAGAGTTGGCTTCACCCTTTAGGGCATCTGGTATAATTGTGCTAAGAGACAATATCACTAAATTACACTGGCTACCTCTGGTCCTGAAACTACAATCCTCCTGCCTCTGCCTCCTGACTCACTGGGATTATAGGCATGCTTTACCACAGCCAGTTTAAACTGGATTCTTTCTTTCCTTCTCTCTTTTTTTCCCTTCCCGTTTTCTTTTCTTTTCTTTATTCTCTTTCTTTCTCCTTCCTTCCTTCCTTCCTTCCTTCCTCCTTCCTTCCTTCCTCTTTCCTTCCTTCCTTCCTTCCTTCCTTCTTTTTCTTTCTTTCTTGAGACAGGGTCTTGCTGTCTAGTTCAAGCTGGTTTAGAACTTGGTATGTAGACCAGGCTTCCCTTGAACTCATTTCAATCCTCCTACCTCATCCTCCCTAGTGCTAGGATTACAGGCATGTGCCCCCATGCCCAGTTTAAATTGAATACTGTAAGTGAACCTTTGGGTATTGGTCTTCCCGTCCCTGATCAAAGGCCTTGGTGTTGATATTTACTTGGTTACTTGCACATTTGTTTAATCACTCACAGGATTGTGTGTTTTTGTGAAATATAATCTCCTCAACCTCCACTTCCATGTTAACTTTAAAGGATGTTCCTCCTCAAAGGGAGGCATACCCATAATCCACCTGGATGAGTGTTTAGGGCAGGATTCTCCTTGCCAGATTATTTTCCCAACCACACCCCACTGTTAAACTGCACTAATGTAAGCTGATCCATATATAGCTTCTAACAATGTTCTAGTGCAGTGATAACCAATCTTTTTGGCAACAGGGACCAGTTTTGTGGAAGACAATTTTTCCACAGACTGGGAAGAAGGGGACACTGATCTGACAGGAGGAGGAGCTCAGGAGATAATGCAGTGATAGGAAATGAGTGTAAATACAGACACAACTACAGACTATGCTGGTCTGCAGCCTCAGGGTTGGTGACCATAGCTTCAGTGCATGGATACCTCCAAGGAATAAGCCACTCAACACTGGGCTCTACTGAAGGGATAGATATAAGGTGAGTGGTTGAGATTTCTTTGACTCCATGGAGGCTTCTCCACACTTTCCTCCCGGTTTTCTCCTCTAGACTAGCCAGCCTGCAGTTCAGCCTATATTTCCAATTTATATGCCCTTCCCTTTTTAACTGCCTTTTATCATAACTTTCACTGTTCCTGACAACACTTTTGGGCTTGAACTTCCCTGTGCCCTTTTGTAAATGAAGTCAATTCCTTTGGAAAGGATTAAAAGCAATCTGAGGGCCTGCTTTCCTCTACCACCATGACAAATCTTTGAGTCAAGCCTCTGTTGCTGGGGGTGAGTATTGGAGGAATTAAAAATATACATACCATTTTGAGTTAAAAGGAGGGAACCCTACAGTGAAGGCAAAAACTACCTGGAGTATAATTTTCTTCATTAATTGAAAGATTTTGTTATTAGGTGCCATCGAGTTGTGCCTGACTCATAGAGACCCTCATAGGGTTTTCAATGGCTGATTGTTATGCCAGAGACTGCAGGGTGGCGCTCTACCAACTGAGCCAAATCCCAGCCCTAATTAAAAGATAGTATGGAGGAGTCTGGTCTTAGTTGAAATATCACAGGCTTTCACTGTTCTTCCAGAATTTTAGAAGATTTTCTTAAATAAATAGTTTTTCATTTGCTGCATTCCCTTAGGGACATTTCTGGAGACTTTAAATAATTGGTTTAAATAATCCTTATGAGTTTCATAGAGGAATATGCCCACAGAGTGTCTCATATTGTCGTGCCAGAAGGGAATTCCCCATCATGGGCTATTTTCCTATATATTCCTTGTGCAATAAGGTCATTCATGTTAAACGAAACTTCCGTGTATGTTATTTGCTTCTATTCATCTGTCTTCCTAACCAATTATTCAATTTTCCTTCACAAAATATTTCACCCCTGAGGCAATAAAGAATTTTTCAATATCATGGCTGACAACCTGAACATTCTTCTACGGCTGTTTATGATGTAGGTTTTAAAACAGCTCGTGGCTGTTGTGGTCCTCATGGTTTCTCACAGTCAATCTCAGTGACAAGTGTTTGGAAACATGATGACTTTCATCTGTCTTCAAAATTCATGGGCTCTGTTGCACCTTGAAGATGCTGGCAACCGGGCCCCAGGCTCCACATCCGCCCTCCTATCCAGCATGGCTGGAGGGTGCAAGGCTGGTGCACCCTCCTCTCCTCAGTGCTTATTAAAAAGCCCCAGCAAATATTTTAACCTTCAATAAGGACAATTCAGTGACAAGTTTTTTTTTTACTTTTTTTTACTAAGAAAATAAGTGTATTTTATAAATTTCCTTTGTGAATGGAAGATATTAGTTTATTAGTGCATATTCGAAAATCCAATTGACAAGCCAACATTGTAATATTGACTTATTTTGTTAAAATTTGCTTTCAGATATTAGAGATTCATCATCATTTCATGAGCTTGAAGTTTACAGTTGCAAAATGTTTTCCTTTGAAATTGATTCGTTATATTTATTTTTCATTACTTTTTCTTTTATTTGTGCATGGGCACTGATCTCAGGGCCTTATACACTCTAATCACCTCCTCATCCCTTCAACTGTATCCCCCGTTCTTATATTTCTATTTTGATGCATATTTTGAGCAAGACAGAGGGTAACCAGAAATGTCCAACTCTTATGAAAAGAAGGTGGCAAAAAATCATTTCAAATCTTATGTGGCAGAGCAATTTATCATACAATATTTTGCTATAGGGATGGTAAATATTGAGAGGAAATTTATGTGCAGTTGTATAAGGGCTAGAAATTGGCATGTTGATTTTAAAATTGGCCAAGGATCACAGGAGGGAGAAGAAAACCATGGCACATTCTCTCATATGCCACTTCATATTTCAGTAGTAAAAAAGACGCCAAATAGATTTAAAATGTCTTGATGTTTTTGGAAGTAATATAACTTGAGCTCTAACTATCAGAGTAATTTTCAGCTTTTGAATTCTCTGGCCCCAGAAGACTACAGGATGTCCTTATTCACACTGGAAAAAATTTACCTATTATAAGAACTCCCACTTGTCCTGAGGCTTCCTTACTGACAACTTTTCCTTCTGACATTCTCTTCAATGCAAAATGGTTACCAGCTACCTGATGAAAGCTGAGAATTACATTTCCTGGCAATCAAGGCTAAAATAAGAGTGACTCTCAGAATATATAATTAAAACTAGGAGAATTTTGACATAAAAGCAATAAGGGCTTCTGATACAAGGTTTGCAAAACTTAAGACAACAAGTAAAAATCTAAATCCTGGTACATGCACTGTTAAACAATTAGTGTGTACAATACTTCTCAGTGCTGTTTTTATGGGATTACTGTGGTCCAATTAAAATATTTAGTTATAAGCTTTTATTTGATGGTGTCAGGATCAAATTATTGGTGGACAGTATGAGGAGCCTGCTCTGAGTTCCTAAATATGATGGGAAAACCATTACCATTTATAGTCCATTGGCTGTTAGATGATGAAATGTTTTATAAGTGGACAAAAGAGGAAAAACCTCAAACAAGAATGACTCGCTAGGGTCTCATCCTTTAATTGCATCTACTAACCTGGTCCCTGAGCCTTGTACTCACAGGAAGGATCTCTAACTTTGACCTGAAGCTACACTAGCTCTGGATATAGAACAAGGGTTTTCTAACTACTGTCCTTGGACCCCATTTGATCAACAACCTATTTTTGTAAATAAAGTTTTATTGGAACACAGCCACACCCATTCACTTATACATTGTCTGTGATTACTTTCACTAGAGTTGAGTTGTTATGACAGTAAAGATGGCCCTCAAGCTCCTAACTATTTACTTGTGTCCCTTTACAGGAAAAGTCACTAGTGGTTGATCTAGAGGATGTATCTGATGTCTTATTAACTCAACCTGGCATGGCAATTGGGATAAAAACATTGAGAGTATTGACAGTTTTCCAAAAATTGGAATTGTAGTTCAAATAATAACAATAATGAGTTATCTATTAAGAATTTTAGTTACGTTAGTAGATATAAAATAGCATCTCATGGTAGCTTTAATTTACAGTTTCTTGCTGTCTAATAGCAGCAAGCAGAATTTTATGTTTATCAAGGACTTATATTTTAAATAGAAACATTTCTTTATGTACTTCACTAATTTTTTAAAAATTAATTGTTTATTTATTTATTTTTACATGAGGGACTTCATTCTAGGCATTATTTGTAGTTCCATTTGGTCATGTATGTAATTTGAGTATTATAATTTGTTCTATGGCTTCTACAAAATGTTTCTTAATGATAGTTTGATGAGAGGTGATTAATTCTGAAGGTGACCAATATTTATCAAACTTAAGCACATTATGTTTAATGTTTTTTCTGTCTTCTTTAGTAATCCACATCTATCCAAGATCATGATGACAATCATCTATTTTTCTCTCAAAGCTATTATGCTTCAGTATATATGTTCTTGTCTATAATATTCCATTTTAAGGTAGTATTTATTCTAGGAAGGACAAAAAAGGAGGCCAACTGTCATATTTCATAAAAAGCAAAGTGACCTTTACATGTACCTTTTGATGTCCTCACATCAGCCTCTCCTTCAACAGCCTCCTCAGGGCCCCCTTGACCTCTGCATTCCTCAGGCTGTAGATCAGGGGGTTCAGCATGGGGTTGAAGAGGCTGTAAAATAGGGAAAGGATCTTCTGCTGCTCTTCAGGATGGCGGGACTTGGGAGCCATGTACATGACGATGGCGCTGCCAAAGAAGAGCCCGACCACGCAGAGGTGCGAGGAGCAGGTGGAGAAGGCATTTCTGCGGCCCTCGCCCGACTGGATCCTCAAGATGGCCACCAGGATGCGCGAGTAGGAGACCAGCACCAGGCAGAGGGGACCCACTAAGATGAACACACAGGCCACAAAGATGATGACTTGGTTGAGCCTGGTGTCAGCACAGGCCAGCTTGAGCACAGACAGGATTTCACAGAAGAAGTGGTTGATTTTGTGAGGTCCACAGAAGGGCAGCCTCAGGACGAGGACCACGTGGACCAGGGCCAGGAGGAAGCCACATGCCCAGGAGGTTGCAGCCAGGATAGTGCACACTCTCCAGCCCATGATGATAGTATAACGTAGAGGGTGGCAGATGGCCACATACCTATCATAGGACATCACCACCAACACCAAGCACTCTATGTGAGCAAAAGCCAAATACAAGAATGTCTGCATCATGCATGGAACAAAGGAGATGGTTCCTTTCTTGTTCACAAGATTTGTCAGCATCTTGGGGACATTGTTGGAAGCATAGGCCATGTCAACAATGGCCAGGTGGGAGAGGAAGAAGTACATGGGGGTGTGCAGTCTGGAGTCCAGGCAGATTATTCCAAGGATGACCCCATTCCCCAGCAGGGTGAACGCATAGAAGAGAGAGAAAAATCCAGAGAGGAAACACTGCATTGCTGGATCAACTTGGAACCCCAGCAGGGTGACCTCTGTGATCCCTGTCTGGTTGCCTCCCATCCTGCTGTGGAAAGGCAATACCTTGTCTATGACATGAAGGCCAGAAATGTAGAGCAAACAAACTTGCAAAATATTTAGTGGCTACTATAGAGGAAGTATTTTAAAATGTATAACTTAGAATGAATTTCTAGGGTTTTTTTCACGTATTTTTCAAAAATCAACTTACTGTAGTCATAAAAATGGGGAAAAATCCTGTTGTATCAGTGGGATAATAAGGAAAAGATAAATATGTACATACATACCCACACATACATCTTAGTATGTGTAATAAAATATAAATTAACATAGTGGGATCATATATATAAAAAGATACATATACACACATATGTTGTTTTGGAGAATTAATGAATTTTCCCTTCCCTTTCAGGTTAGGAGTCTAATACAAAATGATTAAGACCCTCTGTTCTTTATATGCTTGTCCATTAATCCTCTTTCCTTCTCACATGCTTTCTACCCACTTATTTCAGATTTGAAATCCTTTCTAGGTAACCTCTCAATGTTGCAGCTTCTTTCAGATATCCTAAGGTCTTTCTTTTCAGCAGAATCCTGGATTCTTCTTTGGTACCATTTTCCCTCTGTCTTCAGTGTTTGTAGTTTTATTTACATCTTCATCAGCACCTGATACTGAAATTCAGTCATAAATGAGAGAATCCTTTGTGCAATGGACACATGCATCTATCTAAATACAGTCTTGTACCATGTAATGATGTTTCAGTGCACGAAAGACTACATGTATAATGGTGGTCCCATAAAAAAGTTATAGCTATCCTAGTTTGCAAAGTATGCTCTATAATGTTCACATAATGATGAAATCATTTAGTGATGCATTTCTCAGAACATATCCTTGTCACTAAGCAATGTTTTCTTAAATAAAACACTTAAAAGGGAAACCCATTTGCATTAACAGAGGTTACATTTTAAAATAGTAGTTGTATTTTAATTAGATCTTGCTTGATTCTCTTCCTCTTTTATATAACTTGATGTAATGACAGGGATAGTCTCATTTGCCAGGGTGGGAGAATCTTTTGTCATCACAGGCTGCCATTGAATCCCCTCTCTAGCTTCTTTCTCGTCACCTGTTAAGGGGTCAACAGCCTGGTACTGTTATGATAAATCCTGAGCCAGTCACAGGAATAGTAACAGCTGGAATGAGTGGGTAGTTCATTGTATGGGCTTTTCTGTAGAAGGTCCTTGGTCTTTTCAGTTATCAGAAGGAGAGAAGGGCCATGAAAGGGATAGAAAGCAATGTGACAAAGAAAAGCTATGTCACAGGTGCTGTCCCTTTATGCTCTCTTCACATTTTCCCCTAGAAACAGACTGATTCAGTCTGTATTTTTAAGACATGCTAATATTTCAAACCTAAAAGAATGTTTCTAAGAATTTCAAAACATTTTATAACCTCAGGTCTATATGTTAAAAATGAGATGGTATTATACAGAGAATTCTTGTGTTATCTTTTCATGTAACAATGAACTTTTTCTTGTGTGAAAATTATATTCCACCCTTGTTATTTAGAAGAAGTACAATATCCTATCACTTAATTTCTTACTGTTGGAATTATCTTTCCTATTCCTCTTATTTTTAGTAGTGTTGAGATAAATATTCTTATCTCAATATAGCCTAAGGGTTGCCTGTATTCATGATTATTTCCTTGGGATACATTCCAAAAGTGAAATGGCAGATGCTAAAGATGTTGACATTTCAAAGGTTTTTATATTAACTTCCCTGTAGAAAATCGGGCAAATCTTAGTTCCTGGTGATAGTGTGTAATAATTATGCCTCCCCCATATTGTCACTAATACTACATATTCCCAGTTATAATCTTTTCTAATTCAATGAGTATTTTGTAAAGCTTACATTTTTATTTCATCAATTCCTTAGTTTATGTGCTGACTTCTGCAGGTCTGCCATGGCTCTGTTCAGTGCTTTGGCCGAAGAACTGTGGATGAAGGAGACATACTCTGAACAGGAGATGGAAAATGAAGAAGCAACTGTGGTGGGTACTTTTTCTCCAGTCCCTCCTTTCCAATTTGGAGAAAAAAACTTTTGCATCCCAGGATGGGATTGCTTTGTAATATGCCTGCCCCTCTCTGAAACAGGAAAAGGAAGTGGAGGATTCCACTCTCTTCTTCTCTGTTTTGGTCATATGTATTTCCTTATGCTTTGGGTATAAGGTGTAAGGAAACATGTTCTGTCTCATTTGGGGCTGAAGGTGGGCTAATTGTTGTCATTTTAATTTGGAGAGAACTTTTGTTAAAGATATAAACCATGTTTTCCAATAAGCCTCACTAGTATGACATGTATTTTTTAATTCTATCTGATTCCTGTGTCTATTTGTCAATGCATTTTTTGTGGATTTGGAGCAGAGAGCAGGTATGTTTCATTACCATGGCAAACCATCAGGAATAAACAAGTGAATTAAATAATTAAGTGTGAAAAGAACTATGAAGGCAACAGACAGGGTGAAATGATTAAAGTTATTTGGTTCAAGGATTTCTTTTTTCTTCTTAAGATGGGGGTCTGGCTATGTTGCCCAGGCTGGCTTTGAACTCCTGGACTCAAGGGATGCCTCTCCCCACTTCCAGGCTAGGGAGTTCTCCAGGTGAGTGCTATGGCACCTGGCTGAAGGGGACTTCTTGAAAGAAGATGATCAGGAAAGTTCTCTCCCAAGAGGAGATGTAAGTGGAATCTAAATGGTGAAGGGGAGTCAACCCTGACCAGAGTCACAGAAAGTCCAGTAAAAATAAAGTCTCCAGACAGGAAGCACTCATTGACTTCTTGGAAGAGAAAGAAATCCAATGACTTTTAACTCTAGTGGACAAAAGGTTGTCCATATTCACTGTCACCATGTGTATGTCTTTAAAAATTTGGAATTGACAAAGCAGTTTATCAATTGGTGATGGATTAAATATATTTGACTACTTTTATAGCACAAAATATCATGCAGGCATTAAAAAATATAGATTTATATACAGTGAAATGTAAAATTATCTGCATGTAATCAAAGTATGTGTGCATATGATGTGACATATCTGAAAATGTAAACATTTATACACATATATCTTTTGGATCCTATTTAAATACATGTAGACTTCAGTAAGTAAAACATAAAACTTTATACTGATTGTCTCAGAATAAGATTATTCAAGGACTTATCTTTTGAATAAGTTGTTTCCTTCTTTGTTTTCTATGAACTTCATAAAATATTAGGTTAAAAAACAGGGCATTTCCATTTTGGAAAAACCCACAATGTGACATATAACTAACATTGCACATTATTCCTGCTCATTTTGAGAATAATACTCACCAAGTTTCAATAGCAACCGCCTGTGTGACATTTCTTTACAGCTTCAAACAGAGAATGAAGTGTCTGCTTTGCAAAACAGCCCTTAACAAGAAAGAGGAAATTGAAAGCTGAATTACATTTCTCCTCATAAAAGATAAAGAATTCTTTCCTGAGTTATTTTCATAGACACAATGACCAAGATTTTTGATTGGCTAAAAGTAGGAATGGATTTTAAATGAAACTGAGAATTATTGGGACATCGACTAGATTGTAAATGAGAGTGCTAGCAAAGGACAGTTCTGAATGGGATCAGGTCAAAAAACATGAACTTAGTCATACAGCATAGAACATTTTGATGTCTTTTAATTACTCTAATGTAGCTTTTGGAATTTCAAGTTGGAATTCAAAAGAATAAAAACAAGAATAAAGGGAGTGCTTTGAAATGTAGGCTCTGGAGAGAGAGGGAATTTAATGATCATCAAATCTGTGAACTTGTCTTAGAAAAGTCCTTTAGAACCACCCTGCTTCTCTGTGGGAAAACTGTACTCCAGGTCTACTCATAAAATTCTCCTCTTTTCATAGATATTGTTCAAGTGACTTGGGGCAGGCTTTGCTTTGTGAATTCCCTGTTTATGTGTCCCTGCTCAGGATGCTGGTCATAAACAGAGGCCAAGGGCCAGTAGGCCACGCACAGAGGGCATTTCCTCATCATTACTGCAAGCCAAGCATTTAATTCACTGCCTCTATCCCGTTCCCATGTGCAATCCTCTTCTCATTCACATGAACCCCTTTTACTTACCGTGGCATAAGCTGTGATCTACTTTTCAAACTTAGCTGCAAGGTCAGAAGAAACCTTGCATGGAGACCATATCATAATAGACTGGGATGATTCTTTCCTCTAAAGAGGAACACCTGGAGTCTGAGCTTTCCTGGGCTTCGTGATAGTGGTGCTTCTAGAAGTTAAGGCTTTTTCTATCACCCTTTGACTCCAAATCACTCCCTGGAGACAGCCATAATAATCTAGAGGACCTATCCTCGTGGGAAGACTCCCAATCACATTCTCTCTAGAGAAGTGAAGAAGTTGCTGGTTTTTTAGAAGCAGGTGAACTGAAGATTTCATTTTTAGGTCTCCATTTGCTTCTCAATATTCTCATAGAATGTCTTATATATGTTTACCTGGCATTGGGTGGGGACAGAGGCAAGATCTTGGCACAGAAAATTAAAACATTCAAATTGTACCCTAAGTTAATTTCTCCCAATACTTACTTTCTCAACCTTAAAATCGCTCCCTTCTCCAATGCCTCCTTTGGACTGTAGAGCAGAGGAAGTGATTTCCAGATGTCTCATAGTTAGGGGATCCATGGATCCTATAGAGGTGTCATCATAGAGAAAAACATTACTCTCATTGGAGATGTTATTGCAAAATAACCACTCTGAGTTTCTCAAATTATGAATATTTTTGACTGGATAGTTCAGTGTACTGCATTTTCCTCCTTAACTTCTTTTCTTTCTTTTTCTCCTCCTCCTCCTCCTCCTCCTTCCTCTTTCTCTTCCTCTTCTCTTTTCCTCTTCTTCCTCCTCCTCCCCTTTCCTTCCCCTTCCCCTTCCCCTCCTTCTCCTTCTCCTTCTCCTTCTCCTTCTCCTTCTCCTTCTTCTTCTTCTTCTTCTTCTTCTTCTTCTTCTTCTTCTTCTTCTTCTCTTCTTTTTTGTACTAGAAGGTTGAATCCAGGGACCCACTCATGCTTTGCTAGCATTATAGCACTGAGTTGCAGCCTCCGCCCATTTTTTTATTTTTTATTTTGAGACAGGGTCTTACTAAATTATGAAGGCTGCCTCTGGCCTTGAATTTGCAATCCTCCCCCTTCAGATCCTGAGTTGCTGGGATTACAGGTATAGGCATGTCCAGCTCCCCTTACGTTCAGACTTCTTATTTTTACTGCTCATCGTAAGTCAAGGCCTAAGGATAAATGTTCATGTGCCCCCCCATGTGTATGTGTGTGCATGTGCATGCATGTGTGTGTGCATATGTTTGTGTCTTCCTCTGTCACTCTTTCATTAAGTAGTGATGTTTGATGATTGTAAAAATCCTTCCAGTTCTTACTCCTTAAGTGTGTTCTTAATCTAGTTCTCTACAGTCTTGGTTCTTAAACTGTGGTTGAAAGAGCAATTGAAAATGAAAGTTATACATTTCAATTAAAGTAGAGCAGAGCAAAAGTATTTGGGAGGAAGCCAATGGGGGTACTTCTGAATTTAAATAATCTGTGTGGAGAGTAGGGTCTCACTCCACTAACCTCCTTATTCCCCACTGCTCTCTCTACTTCCTTCAAGAGCTGGTCCTGGATTAGCTCCCACTCTTGAATCTCTTGCTCATTCTTTCAGGTCACTTTTAACCTTGTGTTAAGTGTTTGATTTCAGGCATAGTGCTGATCCTTCAAAGCACTCATGCAGCCCTCTTCAGCTTCTCCAGCCCAGATTGGTTTCTCCCCATGACAGACCAAAGCCCTACAATTAGCATGACTCAAGGTTGTGCTTAACTAATTTTTTACTTTCAGTATTTTCTCTTGTTCATCTTTCCTACAAAGTTGTTATAGAAGGTAAATTTGACTTACTAGGCTTCAGATAGAACTACAGACACTATTGTTAAAGTACATCTAATTAGCAAAATTTTAATTCTTTTGTTGAGGACAATATAATGACATTTAACACAGCAACCTCCAGTGGACACAATGGGGCATCGTGGTGTGTCCCTGTGTTTGCTTCCCTTCTTTGAAATTATTAGAGCAAATTGTTTCCTGTGGAAAGTCTTAAGGCATTTTTGTGAACATCATTAATATTTATGTTGTTTAGTGTTTTATATTTTGGCAAGAATAAATTACAAAGCATACTTGTCTCTGTCAGTTATAATGAACCTATATAAATGAAGTTCAATTTTGAAATAGGAGTGTTTGCTGACTACTATAAAACACAGTACCTACAAGTGGGCCTAAATTATTTGTTTTTAATATTTTGCTGAGACAAAATAACTCTCTTCAATATGGTTTGAGTCTCTCTTTTTCTTTTTCTTTCTTTCTTTTTCTTTATTTCTTTCTTTCCTCTTCCTTTTCCTTCCTTCCTTCTTCTTTGTGTCCTTCCTTCCTTTCTTTCCACATGTAGATTCTACATGTAGGGGAGATCATACAGTACAGTATTTGTATTTCTGTATCATGCTAATTTCACTTAACAAAACTCCCCAGATTCATCCATATTATGCCGATGGGATCCTCTATGTCTGTTCAAATCCTGGCCATGAACAGAGGCTGAGGGCCAGAAGGAGACCACACAGCAAGGACATTTTCTCACAGATACCTGCAGCCAGGGATGTCATTCACTTCTCATTGCCTTTTTGCCACCTGCAAGCCCTTCTCAAGGCAAGCAATACACTTTCACTTACGGCGGTATAACTTGTAGATTGTTCTCCAAATATGGCCTTACACTTAGAAGAAACCTTAAAGAAAGAAGGGGGAAAATCTCCCAGAGACTCCTCTCTGGGGGAGCGTCATGGGGAGATGAAGCCCAGATTTGAAGCTCTCCAGCTTTTCCTGCCATCCTCTGAATGCCAGTCACCGCCTTGGGACTTACATAGTGATGGAGGGACAGAACCATGTGGCATCGCGTCTACTCACATTCTCCCTAGAGAGAACCAAAGAATTTGCGGCTTTCCTATCTGCAGGTGAACTAGTGCATCTCCCAGGCTGATTCATTTGGTTCCTTCAGTATTCGGGAGTCCCATGGGGTGTATTTAAGTGTGTTTTTCTGGAATTGGGTGGGGTCAGGATTCTGCAAAACAGGTATAACTTTGTACAAAATATTGAAAAATTAGATAGAATGAGTCAAACTGTTTCAAACCTTGCATATTTTATCAACCTTAAAAATCGATCCCCTCTACAATGCCTCCTGTGGACTGTGGAGCAGAGGCTGTGATCTCTGGGTGTCTCAGCCAGAGGCCACATGGACCTGCTTGGCATCACCACAGAGAAATAGATTTCTCCAAGTGAAGACATTTTTGCAAAATAACCACTGAAATTTCTGAAATTTTTCTGAACTGTTTCTGAAATTACAAACAGTTTTTGATTTGACGGTTCAGATATATTTTATCTTTCCTTAAATTCTCCTAGATTTCTTAGCCATGGTCATTTTTTTTTTCACTATTTGGGGGTTGAACCCTGGATCTCACACGTGCTTGGCAAGTGCTGTACCACTGAGCTGCACCTCCACACCATTTTTTGCTTCTTATTTTGAGTCAGGGTCTCACTAAGTTATGCAGGATGGCTCTGGCCTCAAACTTGTGATCCTGGCTCTGGCTCCAGGATTGCTGGGATTACAGGCGTGTGCTACCATGCGTGGCTCTTAACTATACTTTTAATCTGTTGTGGAAAATAGCAAAATATATGTTCAAGAAAAAGCTAACTGGGGTTATTTCTCTTTTTAACTGTGTGGCCAATAGAGACTCACTCCAGTTATCTCTTTATTGCCCAGGAAGCATTATCTATGTATGCAAGAACTATTTCTGATGGCTCCCAGTCTTGAAGTTTATTCATTGTTTCAGGTCAATTTTACTCTTGTTTCAACCATTTGACTTCAAACATAGTGCCAATTCCTCAAAGCAGCTACAGCACCCTCTTCAGTGATTCCCAACCCAGAATGTTTCTTTTATGTGATAAATCAAAACTCTTATAATTAACATGATTCAAGATTGTGCTTAAATAATTTTTCACTTTCAGCATTTTTATTGTTCATTTTTCCTACAAGGAAATGAATTGACTAAAAATTAATTTCACCTCACTTATACCTGGATAGATCTAAGGACAATATATTTGTCCATATTCATTCAGATGTTGTTTTTATGTACCATGATGTTGGGTGTGACTCATAGCAACCCTATATACAACAGAACAAAACACTCCCCTACACTGTGCCATGCTCAGAACTATTGTCAGTGTTTCACTGATGTTCACAGGGTTTTCAGTGGTGGATTATTTCGGGAGTGGATTGCTAGGTCTTTTTCCCTAGTCTGCTGCACCTGGTATTCCCAGGTGGTCTCCCATTCAAGGACTAACCAGGCCAACACTGCTTAGCTTTCGAGATCAGGTGGGATTGGATGCCAGGTGCAGTGGCTGCAGACAAGGATAATATATTTGTGTATATGCATTCAGATAAGCACAATTTTATTTCTTCTGTTGAGGACAATACATTGAGACTTAACACTACCTACTGCAGATATAAAATCATGTGTCTATTTTTACTTCTAAACTTTAAAATGATTGGAACAAAAAGATTTCCTATGAGAAGTCTTAGATTTCTTGTGGTGTAAAGTTTTTGATTAATCTTTTATATGTTAGGAAGACTGCTGTTATAAAGCATACACAGCTCCATTGGTATGATAGACTTTTATAAATGAAGGTCAATTTTAAAATAGAAGTGTTTCTTAAGTACCAATAATTACTAGACTGACAGATGCGCTTAAATGTGCTTTTAATATTTAGCTATTTCTGAGACAAAAATACTTCTTGTACAGGCCTTGAGTAATTTATTTTTCCTTTGAAGTCCTCTTATCACATAGAATTTCAATAGGATACTTGAGGAAGATAAAATAATATAAGCAATGATAAGGACTCAAATGCTGAGAGCTATTTTCACCATCACTTCTGTCATTGTATGTCTTTTTAATTTTATAAAGTTATTGTAGGGTGTACTCCTCCAAGACAAGGGAGTAAATCAAGACAGAGGAGGACATGAAGTTAGTGGAACAGTCAATCCAACTTAGGACCCAGGCAGATGGAGTTGCTAGAAAACAAGCAGTTCAGGTCAAAGGGGACGTGAAGTCTCTTGAGGGATGTTTGCAAGGAAAGTTGGAATGGATATGTTATCCGAGGGCACAGAGGGGGATGAGAAAGTAATAAAGTCTTAGTAATAGGCCACAGAGAATCCAATCAGAGGGTGAGGAAAAGGTAGTTAGTGAACGTTGATTTTATTACTTGTAGCTGTAAGCATTCTAATCGATAACATATTTCTGGTCTAGAAAGTCAGGGATAGGAAAACAGTGACTATGAAGAGAATACTCTTGGAGACTAGTTCATAGTGCTGATGTGCTGTGGGTAAATAGGTTTCAAGGGAGAGTCGCCTTTCTTACAACAGCAGCTTTCTCCAGAACTGTCTCCCCATGATTGGGCTTATTAATGGGACCAAAACATGGCCTTGTACTTTGTTCTGGAATTGGAGAGTTGGCACTGCCATCAGTATGTTCTTTTATTAGTCAGATGTCTGTCACACATCAGGTTAGGTTATAGGGATACAGCAGGGGAACAACTGATGAAGAGAGAGAAAATCTGTATTCATCTTACCCACATTCCAATGATTTATAGGAGGGCTGCACTCCTGTTTCCTTCTAACTTGAATCTCAGCCCTTCCTTACCATCCTTTCTCTCCATCCAGGTCCTGCTCTCATTTTTGCAGTGCCAAGGGAATGAACTCAGGGCCTCAGAGAGTGCACTCTACCAACTGAGCCAAACCCCAGCCTCAACCTTTGATTAGTGGTCAATATCCCAGAGGTTTGTCCATTAGTATATGTGCATTCAGACAGATAGGTAATTGAACAAAATGAGATCAAATAATAATTTAGGAAAGTATTTTCACTTTTTTGTATCTAAAAGAACATTTACTCAATGTGAAAATAAATTAGGCAATACAGAAAAATATAACCTCATTGCTCGTGTATTTCATTAGTTGAATTCCAGATGCATCTATGAACTTAGAGAAATATAAGACCAGAAGGATAAACCAATAATTTTGCTGTTTTGAAATTACATATGTATAAATGTAGCAGAAGGAATAATATCTACTCTCTAGCTAAAATTGTTATTCTAATTCATAATCCCTTTTATAAAAACTGTAAAATGACATGCTCAAAGTAATTCCTCTGGTTTAAGAATAATTTTAAACTTAGACATTGTAGCCATTATGCTTTTAAACATTATATCTTAGACTGAAACAGTATCAGTTTGGTCTCTCACATTGAAGGATGAGAAAGTGTTCACAATTACAAGTCCTACTTCCTTTCGAGATTTAAGACAGCTTGCTTTAGAACTTGGACCACTGGGCAGACAAGCCAGATGTCTACACTCTGGCCATTACCCACTATCTTGCTAGTCTTGTACTGATTTTTAAAGGAATTATACCATACTATTATCAGAGAAATTCATCCACAGAGGCTTAAACCATGATTGATCTAAGCCAACCATTTAATTTCTTCATTTTTGTTAGTAAACGGTTTAGAA
The DNA here is from genome assembly GCA_007922755.1 of Pedetes capensis. NCBI lineage: Eukaryota > Metazoa > Chordata > Mammalia > Rodentia > Pedetidae > Pedetes > Pedetes capensis. Next base: position 3,424 of record VMDO01021904.1, on the reverse strand, counting down.
TATGGACCATCATCTGACTCCGTTTTGGCCACAAGAATATAAGGAAAAGTCTACTGGGAAAGAATTTCCTTCCTGATAAAAAGGAGAAGGACAGGAGAAAAAGGAATGTTCTTTTGTTTTTGTTATCTTTAAAACTCCAGATTTTCTGTAGATGAACCTAGTGATCCAGGTTAAGTTATTATATGGAAATTAAAATAGAATATAATATGTTTCTGTCCCCTCAACCTGTGGTCCTTGGTTGTAAGAATGTGGTTGGTGCTTACTCCTCCTTGGGGAGACCGATCAGCTCACCCACAGGGTCATGTTGAGGGTCTTCTCTTGCATCATTTCACTCTAGACTGAAGACAATGACCTTGTCTATTAGAGACAGGAAACTGACAATAAGCACGTGAAAAACATGTGAGAGATGAGCTTGAGGTAAAACCACCATGAAACAGATAACTGGGAAGGATATGACAGACTGTTACGTGGTCAAGAGAATGAGTGGGATTATGAGATATGCTGGTCTTTAGGGAGGTGTTTGTTGTTGTGGTGGTGGTGGTTGTTGTTGTTAGGTACCGGAAAGTCATGTCTGACTCATAGTGACCCTCATAGGGTTTTCATTGGCTCATTGTTTTGGGATTGCCTTGAGAGTGGATTGCCATGTCCTGCTCCCATTTTTGAGGTGCTGGGAATTGAACGTAGGACCTTACTCCAGAGTGGTGCTCTACCAAATGAGCTAAATCTCAGCCCAGGGAGGTGTTTAGGAGCTAATAAATTAGAATATTTGTTGGGAGAGAATTTTCTGGCTTGTCTTTTCACTCTTTTAATGCTCTATTTTGATTAGTACAAGTTTCTAATTTCAACCCACTTGCAGCATACCACTGTGGCATCCGATCCTGTCAGATCTTAGAATCTAAGGTGGGTGGGACCTGGTTAGTACTTGGATGGGAGATCGCCTAGGAACACCAGGTGCTGTAGGCTTGGGAGAAGGACTTGGAAATCCACTCCCAAAAAACAATCAGCCATTGAAAACCTTATGAATAGCAGAGAAGCGCTGACAGTAGTGTTTTGCCAGTCCTACATAGGGTCACTATGAGTAGGGTGCTGACTTGACGGCACCTAACAACAACAATTTCAACTTCATCATATTTGCCAACATTTTCTTTTAACACAATTCCAGAATTTTGCAATTTTGTACTATTTTAAAATAGTAATTTTGTGTATTATTAAAAAAAAATCCTTCCTCTTTAGATCTTCTAAAACTTTGCAGGTTAATCTTTGACACTTAGTTCTTGAGTGCACTGGAAGCTGAGTTTTCTGCATGGTTTGAGCACCTTTGTGGATACTCAGTTGTCCCAGCACCACTTACTGCAGAGTGCTTCCTTCCTTTCCCTGGCGATTTTCGATGTCACATGTCTCCCATAGTAGTTGTCAAAGGCATCTGTTTCCATGCCTTCTATTCAGTTCAGCTTATTATCTGTTCATCCTTGCATGAACACCACACTGGTTTATTGATCACAACTATATAGTGTTCTTTGAAATCTGTACAATCAAATCCTCCTTGTGCCTTTTCTCTTTTAGTAATATGTGAACTAGCTTTGGCACTTTGCATTTTAGAACTATCTTGCCAAGTTCTGCACATACTTATACACTCCACTGGGATCTTTTTTTTTTTTTCTTGTGGTACTGGGGGTTGAACCCAGGGCCTTGTGCTTGCATGCTCTGCATGTGCTGGACCACTGAGCTGCACCCTCAGCCCATTCTTTTAGTTTTTTATTTTGAGACAGTGTCCCTCTAAGTTATGCAGACAGCCTCTGGTCTCGAACTTGCCATCCTCCTGCTTCCACCTCCCAAGCCACTGGGATTACAGGCATGTGCCACCATGCCCCGCTCACTGTACTGGGGTCTTATAGAATATTTATTAGGTTTATATTAAATCTACTCATCAATTTCAGAAGATCGAGTCTTTGTGCAATTATTTCCAATCTAAGAAACTGGAATATCCTACATTACACATCTGTGTACTTAGTTATCATAGTCTTTCAACAAGTTTTTTCTAATTTTCTCCTTAGTGTTTTTGTATAGCCTTTGTTAGTACTAAGAACTTCAGAACTAAACCCTATTGTATATGATGGTATTTCATAAAATTGCATTTCAATTGTTTTTAAATATAAGCTAAATTTTCATATTAATCTACCTTGTTAAAAACTCTTACAATATTGACAATATATCATCAGATTCTTTTGAATTTCCTACATACAGAATCATGCTACTTGCCTATAATCACAACGCATTTCTTCCTTCTCAAATGTGTGTGTTTGTGTTTACTAGCATGAGAGCATATTTCTCTTTTTTTGTTAACTGTACTTATTAAGATCTCTAGTAAAAGTGAAACTAAGGGAAAATTACAGCTTTAGATTGTATCCTTACTCTTTTTCTTAAGTAGAAAGATACAAGCATTTCACCATTAATGATGAGAGTTTTTTGTACAGTCTGTTTAAGAGGCTTGCTGCTATATTAGATTGTATATAGTTTACCCTGAATTGATGTTGAACTTTATCAAACACTTCCTTAGATCTAATAATATATGTTGTTGTTGTTAGGTGTTGTTGGGTCAGTATCCTACTCATAAAAACCCTATTACAACAGGCAAAACACTATTAGTGCTTCTCTGCTGTTCATAGGGTTTTCAATGGCTGATTGTTTTTTGGGAGTGGGTTTCCAGATCATTCTCGCAAGCCTACAGCACCTGGTGTTCCCAGGTGGTCTCCCATCCAAGTACTAATCAGGGCCGACCCTGCTTAGCTTTTGACCCTGCTTAGCTTTCGAGATCTGATGGAATCAGATGCCACAGGGATACAGCTGCAGGAAATTTTATATACATATATATATATATATACATATACATATATATACATATATATGTATATCTCCTTTAACTTATTTATGTGGCAAGTTATTTCTGTTGTTTTTTTTAAGGTTAAACAATTCTTCATTTTGAGAGGCAAACAACTTCATCATAATGTATTCTTCTTTCATTTGTTAGACTTGTTTTACTAATCGTTTTTTTAAGACCTTTGCATCTGTACTCATGAATAGGATTCGACTGATTTTCTACTACATAATGCTTGTCTTTGGCTTGGTACCTCTGGCTTAAACAGTAAAAGTAATTATTTACTCATCCTATAAGAAGTGTGACTATAATGTGAAGTGGATTTGGAAGGTTAAAGTTTTCAGAAGGAAGAGGGAACACTCAGAATCGTGACAGCCATGCTCTAACACTCAGAGTCATTGAAACAACCCATTATGTTGACCTCTGTTTCCAAAGAACTCTCCTAAAGGAGCCTTTCACCTCTGTGTTCCTCAAACTGTAGATCAGAGGGTTCAGCATGGGGTTGAAAAGGCTGTAAAACAATGACAGGATCTTCCTCTGTTCTTGAGA
>VMDO01021903.1:24232-34754 GCA_007922755.1 Pedetes capensis | reverse complement strand
TTTTCCTCTACCTCTGTCTCTCATCCTCCTTCTCTGCTCCCCTGTACTCCATGTCTTATACACTGCATTATGTCAGGGCCTGTCTACAAGTAGTCTCTTCCTGTTTTACCCCTGTGTGTATTTTTACAAACTCCTGTGGGAGCAATGTGGGATGTGGGGAGAGAGAGGCACAAAGTGAGTGGTTGGAACTCACTTTTCTCAGGCTGAAGAGAGGGACCTTTTCTTTCATCTTCTGCCTTCTCTCACTGTCTGAGGGATAAACAGGTGTGGAGGGCTCTGTGATGATGGAGTGAGGTCAAAAGGGCCAGACAAGTGCACTTGCTTCTTTCCTAGGTCTGAGGCCAGAGAGCAAATACTAATGTGAGTCACAGTGATCCCGCCCAGCGACTTGGCCAGGAGACCAGAGGAGGTTGACTCAGTGTTAGAAGCAAAATAAGGATTGGCTTAGCAGGTTCAGTTCGTAGGGAGTTGGTAGCCACGTTAGGCAGGTGGTGGAGACTTTGTGATCCTGGAACAATATCTTCGTACATTTAAAGTAGATGAAAAATTCCCTTATTATATCTATTTCTTGATAGACCGCATTCCTAGAATTTGCATCCTGGTTACTAAACTATTAATTACTTGTTGTAATTATTATTAATAAAATAATGAACATTAATGCAACCTGAAATTCTTAACTAAAAGACATAGGAACTAAATTCATGCTACCAAATCTGATCAACATTTATAGAAATGAATTTCTACAGAAATCAAAGTTTCAGGTATTCTTATTAAATGGGATAATTTTAAGCCTAAAATTTCTAGTGAAAATGGTTTTCTTTTGCTCGGTGTATTATTCCTTAATTATGTAGCACAAGTATCATTTTGTTATCTCAATGCCTCGTTTTTACTTTTTGTCTAGTAAAAGCTAGTAATCACCACTATACTTTCTATAATAAATGTTCTTGCCTTGATTAGCCAATACTTACTAATTCATCACAGAACTCCATGGCAAGGCATTTCCCCTCTAGTTTCTCTATTCACCTGGAGACATCTTAAATAATCCATTGCGGTTGACAACATTAACAGATAGAGACAGAACACAACTAATTAGTCTTAAGCTGTTACCCATTATTTACTGTTCCATGACTATTACCCAGCATTCCTTTATTTAATCCATCAGGAAGAATCTCTGTGGAGAGATCAGGAACTGCAATAAGGTATACCCTTTGGGTTAAGTGTTGAGAAGCACTGACCCACCTCTGGAAATGGAAGGAGGGAGAAGAGAACAGAATATAATAAGGAAGAAAGAGAACAGTCTAACAGGTTTAGTTCATACTGTTAATGTCACAAAGAAGGAGATTCATTTTTGTCCTTATAAGCCTCTTCAACCCCCACATGTCTGTCAGCTTGTCGTGCTGTGGAGGCTTGTGTGTTGCTGTGATGCTGAAAGTTATGCCACCGGTATCTCAGATACCAACAGGGCCACCCAGGGTGGACAGGCTTCAGCTGAGCTTCTAGACTAAGACAGACTAAGGAGAAAGACCCAGCAGCCCACTCCCCAATCAATTAGCCATTGAAAACCCTGTGAAGAGCAGAGAAGCACTGCCAAATATAGTGCCAGAAAAAGAGCCTCCCCAGGCTGGAAGACATTCAAGAGACGAGTAGGGAAGAGTTGCCTCCTAGAGGTAGAATTGAACCTTAATGACAGGAATGGAGTAAAACAATTGGGACCTCCATTTACCCATGTGGCACAGGTCAAAATGAGAAGAAACATAGTGATTGCAGCAGTGGGCTTATTTCATTTTATTGTACATAGGGTCATAATAATGGCATCTAACAACAATAACAAGCCTCTTCAAAATCTAGTGTTTTTTAAATAATTACCTTTTAAATTGGAAATATGTTATAATTAAACTGACAAATATTAAATACATGGGTGATCGACTAGGAAGATTCTGATCACATGACACAAGCATGTTTCATATGAATCAAAACTCTGTTAACCAGACACTGTGTTCTCTAGCCTGAAACTTATCTAAGATGTCACTGACCCAAAAACATTTTATAAAAATACGTATAGGAAAAAATGACTTTCAATAGATAGGTTCAGGTGGGAATACACAGTGAGCATGCAAGATTGCAAAAAATATTGGTAAATTTGAAAATGTTGAAAATGATGCTGCCTTCCTTTAATTATCACATCAGTATCCATTATATTATGAGGCAATAGCATCTATCAGCAAAGAAGTTACTTCACTGAAATCATTATATTAGTAGCAATGCCTCTATCAGCAACTTTTCAAACACTCTGATAGCCTGCATGTCTCCCCATTGTTTTTCATTTTTTAGAGTATTGACCCTGAAAGTAACATTTTAACCTTTATTTGTTTTTGCCACACTTCTTGATCACTTACTTTATTACACTTATAGTGTTAGTTTCAGCATTTTAAACAGGGTCATAAGAGGTTAGACATTGAGATGGATTCTCAGGTCTTTCTTTTAATATTGTTCTATTTTAATTAATGAAAAGCTTAAAAATGGAGTAGAGCGATTTCAGTAGGTGGCCTAAAATATATAATACATACATATTGGTCAGTTCAAGAAGCCACTTAACCATATACAGAAAATCTTTTCCTGATTCACACATAGCCATACTTTTTAACTTTTTCCCTTTATTGGACTCCTAGATCAATTTTGGGCTCGGATTTAGCTCAGTTGGTAGAGCGCTGCGCTGCAGTCTCTGAGGTTCTGAGTTCAATTCCCAGTGCTGCAAAAATGGGAGAAGGACCTGGCAATCCACTCCCAAGGCAATCCCGAAACAGTCAGCCATTGAAAACCCTATGAGGGTCACTATGAGTCGGATACTGACTTGACGGCACCTAACAACAACAACAACAACAACAACAACAACAACAACAAGATCAATTTTAGTTGAGATTTTGAAAGAGATAATCAGTTACGAAGATTGGAAATGTTATCATTTATCTGCTAATCCCGTAAAATTCTTATATTTAACATGGCAGCAAAGGCCCCTATGTTCTGTATCAAAACATTACCCTTTTTACCTCCCATATATGATTATTGATTTTATAAATCTATATAATCTATATTTTGTATTTGACTGAAGCCTGTAGGATAAAAAGAAAAGAAACTCTATGAAGAAGTTGAAGGTCAAATTTCATTAAACAATTTTTTTTTCATTTCTTTGCTTTCTGTTTGTATCTTGACTATAACTTTAAAAAAGAAATAAAGTAATGTGATTATCTTATAAATAATATTCATACTCAAGTACACATATAAAAATTTAAAAGACAAATGCATATTCATGTGCTCTGAGTATTTGTTGTTGTTGTAGTTATTGGGTGCCATTGAGTCGGTATCTGACTCATAGCGACCCTCAGGGTTTTCAATGGCTGTTTCGGAATTGCCTTGGGAGTGGATTGCCAGGTCCTTCTCCCATTTTTGCAGTGCTGGGAATTGAACTCAGGACCTCAGAGACTGCAGCGCAGCACTCTACCAACTGAGCTAAATCCCAGCCCTTCTGAGTATTTAGGTATGTGATATAAGGACTTTTAATTTTTCTGTCATATTTTATATACAATGCATATTTTATATAGAATAGACATTGCAGTTCATTAAAAAAATTTCATGAATCATTCTAAGCCGTTGAAGAAAATGCTTCCAAATCCTTTACTCCTAAGTACTTATAATAATCTTGCTGTGTGTTTAAACAATATTATTTTAATTATTGTACCAAATATAAAAGTATGGATACTTAAATTTCTGATAGAAAATTGACGAAGAGCAAGCAGAATGCTTCCTCTTCTCAAGGAGAATTAAGCTGTTGATGACAGTAGTACATAACACCTCAAGGTCTGATTCAGGGACTAAGGAGTAAAATTGCATTCCCTGTCTCACTCTCAGCAAGATTCCTGTGGCCTTCATCACACATCCCAGGAATAATGGCTCTAAAATTTGAGGTAGACCCTTCTGAAAATTCAGTTGGGCTCTGATAGAGAATTTTTATTTATTTTTAAATGAATAATAAAAGATATTTATAGTGTACAACATGTTTTTAAATATGTATACATTGTAGAATGGCTAATTTGAGCTAATTAACATATGCATTGCTTCACAAATTTATCTTCTTTTGGTGGAAAGAAGACTTAAAATTTATCCTTAGAAATGTTAAAGAATACAATATGTTGTTATGGACTGTAGTCACCATATTGTGCAATAGATCTTTTATGTCAAATTTTGTTCATTAATTAACGTCTCCTTAACCCCTCCTCTTCTCCCAGCCTGTGGGCCCCCCGACTGTACTCTCTACTTCTACAAGATCAATGTTTTTAGATCCCACGTATAAAGGAGATCATGTCATGTTTGTCTTTCTGTACTGGGCTTATTTCACTCAACATAAGGTCCTCCAGGTTCATCCTTGTAATCTCAAATGACAGGATTTACTTCTTTTCAAGGCTGAATAGTTTTCCATTCTGTACATACTATATTGTTTATCGTTTATCCATTGGTGAAAACTTAGGTTGATCCTATGTCTTGGCCATTGTGAATAATGCTACAGTAAACATGGGAGTGCAGATATCTTTTTGACATTCTCATTTCATTGAGACATATACTCAGTAGTGAGATCACTGAATCTTATGATAATTCTATTTTTAACTTTTTCAGGAACATTCATACTATTTTCCATAATGGCTGTACTACTTTACATTCCCACAAAATGTTCAGGATTCCCTTTTAATGACATCCTTGTCAATACTTGTCACCTTTCATCTTTGTAATAATAGACTTTCTAACAGCTACAAGGTGATATCTCATTGAAGGTTTAATTTGCATTTCTTTGATAATTAGTGATGATTAGCGAATATTTTTTCATATGTCTACTAATCTTTCATATATCTAGTTTTGAGAAATATCTATTAGGGTTTTTGGCAGTTTTAAAAATTGTGTCATTTATTTCATTGCTATTTGAGTTCCTTATGTATTTTTACATTACATCCTTATCAGATACACTGTAAATATTTTCTCTCAGCATAGCTTTTGTCTTCATTGTGCTGATTGTTCCCATAGTTGTGCTGAAGAATTTTAGCTTTATAAAATTCCAGTTGTCTGTTTTTACTTTTTCTACTTGTTCTTAAGGGATCATAACCAATCCTTAACCAATTTGAGCTGATTTTTGTATCTATTGTAAGATGTGGTCTGATTTCACTGTTCTCTATGTGGATAGCCAGTTTCCCCAATGCCATTTATTGAAGACATTATCCTTTTCCCATTGCATCTTCTTGGTATGATTGTCAAAAATCAGTTGAACATATGCTGCTGTTATTAGATGCTGTCAAGTTGGTGTCTGACCAATAGTGACCCTACATACAACAGATGAGACACTATTGACAGTGCTTCTTTGCTATTTATAGGGTTTTCAATGGCTGATTATTTGGGGGGAGTGGGTTGCCAGGTTCTTCTCCTAAGCTTACAGCACCTGGTGTTCCCAGGTGGTCTTCCATCCAAGTACTGACCAGGCCCAATTCTACTTAGCTTCTGAGATCTGATGGGATCGAATGCCACAGTGGTAGGCTGCAGGCAGCTGACCACATATATGCCTATTTCTGGGCTCTCTATGCTTTCCCATTAATCTATATATCTTTTTCTATGCCAGTGCCATGTTATTTGGGTACCTATAGATTATAAGTGTATTTTGAAATCAAGAAGCATGATGCCTCCAGCTTTGTTCCTTTCATTCAAGATTACTTTGTCTATTCAGTCTTTTGTGTTTCCATGTGAAGTTTATAATTATTCTTTTCTATTTCTGTGAAAATGGTATTTTCAGAGAGATTGCATTGAATCTATAGATTGCTTTGGGGAATAAAAACATTTTAAGAACATTAATTCTTCCAAAACATGATACGTCTTTTCAACTATTTGTATCTTTCTAAATTTCTTTCATTAATGGTCTATAGTTTTTGGTGTACAGATGACTCATATCCTTGGTTAAATGTATTCCTAAATATTATTATTATAATTGTGGTTATTGTAAAGGGATTATTTTCTTGATTTCTTTCACAGCTATTTCATTGTTAGTGTATGTAATTGCTACTAATTTTGCATGTTGATTTTATATCCTAAGACTTTACAGAATTCATGTATTAGTTCTAACTGGCTTTGCTGGCATTATTAGGGTTTTGTATATATAAGATCATGTTGTCTGTAAACAATTTAACTCTTTCCTTTTCAGTTTGAATTCACGTATGTCTTTCTTTTGTCTAATTGCTCCAGATAGGACTTTCAGTACTATGTTGAAACGAAGTGGAAAGAGTGAATATCTTTGTCTTGTTCCTGAACTTAGAGGAAAAGCTTTCAACTTTCGCCATGATGAGTTTGTCATACATGGTCTCTATCGTGTTGAATCACATTCCTTCTATAACCAATTTACTGACAGTTTTTGTACCAAAAAATACTGAATTTGGTTAAATGCTTTTTCTATATCTATTGAAATTATCACACTACTTTTCTCCTTCATTATGTTAATGTGGTGTATCACACTTAGATTTGTCTGTATTGAGATAACCTTGAATCCCTGGGACACACCCCTCTTAATCACAGTCAGTGATCCTTTCAATGTGTTATTGAAAAGAGTTTGCAAGTTTTTTTATTGAATTCTTACACATACATGTTCATTAAGAATATTGGTGTGTAATCTTCTTTTCTTGTATTGTCCCTGCCTGACTTTGGTATCAGAGAAATGTGGCCTTATAAAATGAGTTTAGAGGAATTGCCTCTTCTTCATTGTTTTTTGGAAGAGTATGTGGAGTAATCATATTAGTTCTCATTTAATTGCTTTGTAGAATTCAGAAATAAAGTTTTCAGGTCCTGAGATTTTCTTTCTTTGATGTAAACCTTTTTATTACTGACCTAGTCTTCTTACTTGTTATTGGCCTGTTTGTATTTTCTGTTTCTTTGTGATTCAATCTTGCTGGGTTGTATGGAATGGAATTTATTCATTTCTTCTAGGTTACCCAATTTTTCAGCGTATAATTGTTCATCCTAAGTCTCTTGTAGTCTTTTCTACTTATGTATATCAATTGTAATTTCTCCTCTTTAATGTCCAATTTTACTGAGTCCTCTCTTTTTTCTTGATCTAGTTGAAAGTTAGTCAATTTTGCTAATTTTTTCAAGTCTCTTTTATTTCTGTTCTTTTCTTTATCATTTATTTCATTTTGGTAACTATTATCTTGGTTTGTTCTTGTTTTTTTCTTAGTTCCCCCCCTTTTTTTTTTGAAATTTGCCATGTTGCTTCTTTTTTTGAAGGGATTCAGCCCGGAGGGGCAGCCCACGTCAAGGCCTATCTAGCCAACTTGCAGGACCAAGACTTGTTTCCGGGGCAAAATGACCCCTGGTAAACTCTACCCTACATCTTGGGCCTTTTAGGCATCGAGATCCCCAAGATGGTTCTGGCATCCAAATACACCTCTACATCTGATTGGCCACTTCCCAATTGCCAGATGACCCCTGATTGGCCAGCTAAGGAACATCCCCTGATTGGATCTTTTTCAATGCCTTATTTGAAGCTTCTCCCTAATAGGCTAAGCCCCATGATACGTGGCAGTCTCTGATTGGTTGAGTTAGGGTATATAAGCACAGTGTGTAGGGCACTCAAGGTCCATTGCATTGACCAGGAGGTCTGACCTTCAACCTGAGAGTCCACTCCACCAACCCTCTGGCGAGAGACAGACAAGAGAGATCTAGCAATAAAGAGTTGTAGATAGTAAAGCATGTGGAGCTGTTGGCATCATTCTTTGAAGCCAGAAGCAAGGAGCAGCTGTGGGCGTAAATCTCTGAGCCCGCCTTTCTAAAGGCTTCTCAGAGTAGCTGTGAATGCACCTCTCCTTCCCGGATGGTGCAATACTCCATCAGCACTCACCACCTAGCAGCGGGTCTTCAACCACGGGGTTCAACTCACGACTGGAGCACTACGGCTGGAGTGGTTCCCAGCAGCAGGTGATGCCCCACATTTTTTGATAAAGGTGAATATTATTACTATGTTTCCTTTGTTGAGCCTGCTTATGTTGCATCCCATAAGTATTGGCATGCCATCATTCCATTTTCATTTGTCTCAGGAGAGTTTCAATTTTCCTCCTAATTTCTTCTTTTATCCATTGGTTATTCAGAAGCATGCTGTTTAGTTTTGGTGTATTTGTGAATTTTCTGGAGTTCTGTTATTGATTTCTAGTTTTATATCATCATGTTTGTGACAAGGGTGCTAGGCAGTAAGAAAGGGAAGAAAGGGGTCACCTTCAACAATGCACTTCTCAGGCACTTTGTGAGAAATAAATATCAGTGTGAGCTTCTTCTGAGATAAGGTGATCAATATGTCCTTGGTAGATAACAGGCTCTGAAAGTAACATTATTACTGATAAATAACACCTTTTTACAAGTGTCCTGGTCATGGCCATTGTGGCAGGATAAAAAGACCAAAAGAAAAAAATTGAAGAGACATGGGAAGAATAAGAAAGACCATCATTCTGGAGCCTGGTTACTTCTCTTTCTAGCTGAGAGCCAACAACTTTAGCCCAAGAAATCTGCTTACATCTCCCACTGGTTGAAAGTCAACAAATTTAACACCACTGACAAAATCAATGGAGATGCCTGCATAGAGATGATGTGTGTTTTCCTAAGGAATCTCGAACAAGAGTGTTAGAAATAACAAGTAGATGTCGGGCATATAGCTCACACCTGTGATCCTAGAGACTCAAGAGGCAGAGGCAGGAGGATCACAAGTTTGTGGCTAGAGGCAGCCTGTGTCACTTAATGCGACCCTGTCTCAAGATTAAAATAAAAAAGGGGCTTAAGATGGAGCTTGGTGGTAGAGCACTTGCAAAGTATGGGCAAGACCCTGGGTTCAACCCCTAAATACCAAAACAAAATAAAACAAACAAACAAACAAAAGACTATGCTTATTTAGGGCCTGAATGGCTGTGAATTCTGAGTTTAACCATATTACCACTACTCTTTCATCCCTAAGCCTAAACACTCCACTTAAAACCACTTTGGAATCTCATTTACAAAAGAAGATTCCTATAGGTAAGAAAAACAATAAGCCAGCTCATATATTCTTTACTGAATTTTAAAATTTTACTTAATTTTAAACTTTGTTTAATCTTTAAACATGGTTGTAAATTACATCCTTGGATGTAACGTAACTTTAGCAGCCCCCTCCACACACATGTGTAACTATCGTTAAGACACTCAGGTGGGATTTTCTCTCTTGAGAAGCCTGCATATATGTGTTGGATATGTACTATTCTTCTTTTTTAAGCATCTCTTTCTCTCTGAATGTCTTCATTTTACTCTAAGACATATACTATCTCTTATCTCTACTTATAAACTCACTAAGTTTATTTCATTCTGACTTGTCCTGAAGTTTTTTTGCGATGAAGCCAGGGACTCAGCTGAACCTGGTAGAGCGCCCTAGGAAACCCCTCAGCTGCAGGCAATAGCTCTGGGCTGTTTCCTGCCCTCTAACATCCTCTAAGTGCCTTTCTGGGTCCCTTCTAAATTCTTTTTTTAAATGAGACCAAGGACCTGAACAGGCATTCTGCTGCCCCATAACACTTGGAAAATAAACTTGATATGATTTCAGTCTTCTTAAGTTTGTTAAGAATTGTTTTGTGCTTAACCCATTGTCTATCTTAGATAACGTTCCATGCATGCTGGAGAAGGGTATGCATTTTTCCTTTTTTGGGTAGAATATTCTGTATATGTATGTTAGGTCCATTTGATCAAAAGTGTAATTTAAGACTTTAGTCTTCTCAAGATGCTATGACAAAATACCATAGGCTAAGTGTTTTATGAACAATTAGCATCTATTTCTTATCATTTTGAGGCTGGAAAGTCCAAGATCAAGGTACCAGCAGATCAGGCAGGAGAATCACAATGCTATGGTCTGAATATGTTTAAACATAACTCCTAATGTTAAAATATTAAGAGGTGGGATCTTTGGGAGATGACTAGGTTGTAAATGTAGAGCCGTCAATATTTCCTTGCTGACTTCCTGCTGGGTGATCTGTCTGGTTCAGGATTTGTCTTTTAACACCACCAGATTAAAGGTCTAAGCAACATAAAAGTCCTCTACTTAGACCCCATTCTCTGTCACACTCTCTTCCTTTCGATTTTTTTTTCTGCAGAATGTATAAATCTCCCTTAGTGCAGTGCTCAATTCTCTCAATGACTTTAGGATACTTAATGAACCCCTTGAACCTCCACATCCTCACTGATAAAGTAAATATACGAAGATCTATCCAATATGGCTCCTGTGAGGAAAAAGTGATCCTCTATAGTAAGTACATTGAGTGATACCTGGTTACTCAAAAAATGCTTGATATTATGGCTAATGTTTAGGATTTTTTGTTGTTTGTTTGTTTTCTTTTTCTTCTTTTTTTTTTTTTTTTTTTTTTTTTTTTTTTTTTTTTTTTTTTTTTTTTTTTTTTTTTTTTTTTTTTTTTTTTTTTTTTTTTTTTTTTTTTTT
>VMDO01021903.1:0-24132 GCA_007922755.1 Pedetes capensis | reverse complement strand
TGAGCTGCTGGGATGACAGGCATGCACCACCAGACCTGCTAATGTTTAGTTTTTGAGAATTTTTCTGCATTACTTATTTTGTGTTTCCTATTTCTTCCTCTCTTATCTGCTTATAATGCTTTCTGCACACATTTCTCACATTTCTTACCACACTGACTTTTTCTTGCATTTCTTGTCTGGCACGTATTGTGAAATTCTTTAAGTCTGGAACTGTAGCAACCACAGTACACTACATTTTGAGTGGGGCTAAGATTAGGAATATTGTAAGAAGGTAATAGAGATATGGGAGTATCTGTCTACTAAAAGAAAGATAGGAACTTCTGGAGAGTCCATGCTGAAGAGGACCATATTCTAAAAACACTAAATGAATTAAAATCAAGATTTGCCATCTTGATTTTGCCTAGAGCCTGCCCTCCCAGTAAATACTTCTTATCAGACAAATCTTATGTGACTATTCTTTGATTACCTGTAGATTTTAGATATTCTAGTCACTGTAACTTGCCATCTGGTTTTAGAATATAGTAAAAGGAGACATTGCAATCTAACATTCCCTAACGAGGCTATGAACATTTAAAAGCCATTCTGCTTAGTCTTTGCTTCATTTTCTTTCCTTTAGGCAATTAAACATGTTATGTGTCATGATACAAAGGTATTCTCTAGATCAAAAGGGCTTTTGATGTTTCAGAGTCTCATTTCTCCCATGGGATGATTTCATAATGGTTTATGGATGGGGTAGGATTTGAAGGAGGAGGAAGGAATGAGAAGAGCTGTCTAGATCCTGGACATATCCGTTGCTTGCTCTGCAGAAGACATGATTTAGAAGTTTCCAAGTCTTTTATGGTGGAAGCAAATATTCAGGATAACAAAGAAGAGAATAAAAATATTTTATGAGAAATTCAATGTAATCCCCCCAGTTCCAATAAAATTTGAGAAATGATCCATTTCAAGGTGTTTAACTTTGTGTATCTTGACGTCTCAGGTAATGTTCATAGCTGTTATGAAGAATTCATATGTAAGAAAAATTCTAAGGAAATTTTTGGTAGTAATTTTATCATATTTTCTTTAAATGCTATTCATATTCTTAACTGAGTGGCAAATGTGTATAAGGTGAACAAAAATCTTATGGCTGTTATTGAGTTAGCCTCATCTGAAATTCAGATTTATATTCATCTGAAAATCTCTATGAGGGAGGTTTAATAGCACCCCAGCCCTAACCCTAACCCTAACCTGACAGTTTATAATCCTAATTGGGAAGTGGGAATACTGAATGACTTAAACTGCCTCAAATAAGAAAATAGCATTGTTCACTCTGGCTTAGACTGTAAGCAATCGCTGACTGAAGAGATTTGGTGAGAAGCTTAAACCATGTGTTCTTCATCTTCCATTTCCTTTCCTTTTTTGATTTCATTGTTCATTGCTATGGTCTGAATATGTTGAAATATAACCCCTAATGTGAAAATATTGAGAGGTGGGATCTTTGGGAGATGATTAGGTTGTAAATGCAGAGCACTAATAATGGGATTTGGGCCCTCAAAAAGAAGACTTCAAGGAGCTCATACCTTGTGAGGACAAAGCTAGAAGCTACTGTCTATGAAAAGCAAGCCCTCATCAGACATTGATCTGCTGGTACCTTGATCTTGGACTTTCCAGCCTCAGAATGATAAGAAAGAGAGGCTAACCATTCATCAAACACTCAGCTTATGGTATTTTGTCATAGCATCTCAAGAAGACGGAGGCCTCTTACTTGTTCTATGGCTTGAGACCATCTGGCTTCTTAGTTAATTTTTTCCAGCGGTAAGTCACAGGAGAGGTGAGCAGGTGGTTGAAGAAGGAGGTCAAGGTGTTTTTTCTCCTCACTTCTTCCCTCCTCATGTCTAGTTTGATTTGGATCATGGTTATAACTCTATAGATAGATTCTGCAGAAATATTGGATTTCTACCATTCCTGGTCCCTGGATATGTAACTATTTCTTCTGGTCTCTTTAACTCTTTTTGTAACTGTAAATAATCTGTTGTTTAACTAATTGCCTCTTGGGACAATTATTTTTTCTTGGTCAATGAATGTTGCAGAATTTGTAACCTTGAGTGGACCTATAGAACTGACTTTCAAAATGGGATTGTGGGATTGTTTTGCTCATATATTTCATGTGCTCCTATGATAATATCACGTCACTCAAGCTTATCTGGGTGGTAACTTGGGATTCAGGGCAGGAGGAGACACCCCATAGATAACATACTGTGATAGTGACTATGGAGGTGTATTAATTACCCATTGTTGTTGTTGTTAGGTGCCCCTGAATTGGGATCCAACACATAGCGACCCTACATACAACAGGAGAAACACTATTGTCAGTGCTTCTCTGCTGTTCATAGGGTTTTCAATGGTGGATTGATTTTTGGAGTGGGTTGTCAGGTCCTCCCAAGCCTACAGCACCTGGTATTCCCAGGTGATCTCCCATCCAAGTACTAACCAGGACTGATCCTGCTTAGCTTCTGAGATCTGATGGGGTCAGATGCCACAGGGCTACGGATGCAGGCAGTTACCCATTACCACTGAAGAAATAATCACAAAACTTAGCAATATGTACTAATTATCTCACAGCTTCTGTGGGTTAAGTGTCCTGGCCAGGTAGCTCTGTTTCAGTGACTTCAGTGAGGCTGCAGGTGGGGTAACCACTGCATATAGTTATCTGAAGGCTTAACTGAGAGTGGGGACCTGCTTCCAGTGTCTCACCACAATAAGATTTGTAAGGAGACCTCCATTCTTTACTAGTTCGTGGCAGAAGAACTTTCTTACTTTCTCACAGCAGAGGATTTCTGAGGCTGGCTGAGTGTCTGATGACGTGAAACTGTGCTCCATGAGAGAGGGTGGGAAGCCAGTATCTCTCTCTGGAAGTGTGTGGTGTGGATACTAAAAACCAGCCCTTCCACATATAAGTCTTTACATTAGAAGCAGGTCTCTAAATTTAGTTTACATCCTTCCCTATGGGGGGGGGGGTCACATCTTGCCATTTGCATAGGGGATCAAAGAATCTGTGGACATATGTTAAACCACAGCAGGGGACAACAGTGATCACTAAGATTGTGAGACGCCTGCTGTTTCTGATTTTCCTTGAAAAGCTCCACGTTTCAATGGATGGTGGGGAAATCAGAGAAGTTAACGACCTTGGACTCCAGTCTCAATCTTAAGTGAAGAAGAATCAGAAGCCCTCTTTGATGACCTTAGCAGAATGGCATATTTCCTGTAGTCACAAGGCCAACACGAGTGAGGATTAAGTTGAGGACTGTTTTCAGTGTCCCAGGGTTTCAAGGCCAGCAGAGTGCTCTGTGCCACCAGAGCTCTGTGCTCAGATGTGGGCACTGATGGTGAAGGCTGGGACCCAAAATGTGCCCCAGGAACCTGTGCAACTTGAGGGTGTTTAAACTGTAGTCCTCCAACTGTTCTTGTTTCCTCCCAGGATTTTTATGTAGAAATCTTTAAGATCTTCTCCCAGCGTTGCTTCCTCAGAGGATGCCAATTCTTCTCAGGACCTCGTGCCACAGGTCCTCATTGCCACCTGGTCTATTAGGGGCATTAGATCCGATCATCTGTCTTCCTCTTTCACACATTCTACTCTCTAACCACATTAGACTCTCAGTATTGGAGTGCGTACAGGTCTCTGCCATTTTGAAAATCTAAATTTCCTCATTGGTCTGCTGCACTCTTTCTCCCATATCTCCCCTGTCACAGACACACAGCAGGAAGATTCTTTCCTATCCTTCAAGTCTGAATTTAAAGCTTACTTCCTCAGGTTTGCTTTCCTGAAATTTTGGGAAAGTTTTTGCATGAATAATTAAATGACTAAAGGGATGATGTTAGTAAATAATAAATAAACATGCTCGTAGATGGCAATGTTCAATGAATAGGTGAGTATAGAAATGTCAAGCAAAAGTGGTAGGTTTTGATTAGAGAGGTAAGCTAAATATTTATTATCCTTTGGAAAATAAAGGGTGAAATTGGCCAGGAAGTTTATGTAAAGTGAAAGACGCAATCGATGGAAGAATTAACCCAAGTGATGAAATGGTGTCATCTACTAGGTGGAAAAGACAAAGCCTATGGAGAAAAACAATCAAACAACTGGGACAGATCTAATGGAACAGAGCAGCACAAAAAGAAAAGGAGAAGAAAATGTTAAGAAGAGGAGATAACAATATTAAGATTCCAGGGATGGTCATTCCTTTGGGAACAAATTGCTTTTGGAAATGCTTCATCTATTTTTAAAATTTATTTTTAAATGAAAGTCATATATATTTAAAGTGTACAACATGAAGTTTTAATCTACATATACATCATGAAATGATCATACAGAAAGAAAATTAATATGCCCATCTTCTCATAGTTACCTTTTCTTTCTTCCTTCTTTTCGTTTCTGGCAAGAGCAACTTGAAAACTATTTCCTTAGAAAATCTCAGCATATACCCTATATTCTTGAATCTAATCCAACTCTTTCAACAGTTTTAGAGGGCTGCAAAATCAGATGTAGATTGGGATGATGTGTGAATTAGATTCTCAGTCGAGAGCTCTCCATCCACGCTGTAGTAAATTGAAAGATCTCCTTTATTAAAGATGAAATAGAATTCCATCATATACATATACATATATATACATATACATACATATATATATATATATATATATATATATATATATATATATATATATGTATATATATGTCATATTGTTGTTGGTATTGTTAGGTGCCCTGGAGTTGGTGTTCGACTCATAGTGACCCTACATGCAACAGGCAAACAGTGTTGTCAGTGCTTCTCTGCTATTCATAGGGTTTTCAGTGGCTGTTTTTTGGGAGTGGGTTGCTGCATCCTTCTCCCAAGCCTACAGCACCTGGTGTTCTCAGGCAGTCTCCCATCCAAGTACTAACTAGGTCTGACCCTGCTTAGCTTCTGAGATCTGATAGGACCCGATGCCATAATGTATGGCTGAAGTATTATATACATATAAGTATTTATAAATAGCATTTATCTTGTACAGTTTATTCTCATTTTATGTTTTCTTCCAGTGAAAAAATATAAGAACTAAGAAGTTGTATAATATAAGAACTAACAAGAGTATAAGTGCATTTTCATTAAATAGCAATATGTGCAAATCATGAGCACTGTCACTTATGTGCTGCTTAATTTATTTCTTACATGTGTTGAATTTCTGTGAAGTAGGTATTATTGCTATCCAATTTTATATAAGAGTAAATATAGATCAGGTAGTTTAATTTCACCAGCACCCCACAGTGAATTGTGGGTTTGAATTCAAGCACACTAACAACAACAATGCTCAATATTGTAACAAGTTGGTTATCCCCACACACACAGACATGCACACACATCACACAGACAGCAAAGTAAGGAGCTAGTCTCAGTTAGAGGAATGATGACATTAAAAGCAAAATTCATTCTTATAGCTGGGCATGGTGGCACACGCCTGTAATCCCAGTGATTTGGGAGGCGAGACAGGAGCATCACAAATTCAAGAACAGAGGCAGCCTGTGCAGCTTAATGAGACTCTGTCTCAAAATTTTAAGAGTAAAGAATAGGCTGCCCAGTGGTGGAGCACTTGCAAAAGGAAGTGTGAGACCCTGGATTCAATTCCTATAACCCCCTAAAATCTTGTGATTACTTTCCAACCATTTGTTTAATGTACTGAATTAGGCTGAAAAAATAATTCAGAAACTCTTTTCATAGTTTACTTCTGATTTGTGTTCTACGCTCATCATTAATCTTAATCAATATTTTAGCTCAGCATAGCATTCTTCGCTTCCGGTCGCTGGTGCTTGGGAGGTGCTGGACGTTAATCAGAAGGTGTGAAAAAACCAGAACTTCATTTTCTTTCTGTCATCTAAGGGCTTTGCCCGGGCTGCAGCTATTTTTAAGCCATGAAGGGCACAAATACATTATTTCTTCCTGTTACTAGCCCTGTGTCTTAACAAGAATGAATGTTCATGGCTTAGCTTCATAGCAAGTCTGAAATAATAGCTTTTGTATGTTTTATCTTGTGATTCAAAGGATTGAATGATGAGTGATTATTGTCAAAAAATTTCAGTTGAAGTATTTTTCCTTATGTTGACCAGTCAGACTTTTCATATATATATATATATATATATGTTGTTGTTAGTTGCTGTTGAGTCAGATCCAACTCATAGACACCCTATGTACAATGGAAAAATCACTCCCGGACACCGTGCCGTGCCTTCTCTGCTATTCATAAGGATTTCAATGGTTGATTGTTTCAGGGAGTGGGCTGCCAGGTTCTTCTCTCAAGCTTACAGTACTCAATGTTCCCAGGCGGAACTTGGTCTCCCATCCAAGTACTAACCAGGCCTAACACTGCTTAGCTTTCAATGTGTATATTGTGTGTAGGGGGTGGGAGTACTGGGGAGCTAAACCTGGGGTGCCACACATACTCCCCACGTGTTCCACCCCTGGGCTGCACCCCAAGCCCAGTTTTAATTTTTTACTGAGACAGAGTCTCACTAAGTTACACGGCTGCCTCTGGCCTTGAATTTGGCATCCTCCTGCCTCTGCCTCCCAAGTTCCTGGGCTGACAGGCAGACCCCATTGTGCCTGGTTCATTTATATGAATATTAGTATTTTTGCTTCACTCAGAGACTTGGGAATTTTGCTTCGCCTCAGTTCCACACGCATAGTTTGGACAACTGGCTGAGTGGACCATCCAGGCACCGGGACCACACAGCTCTCTTCCCTCACCCTGCTCCTTCCTGTTGCCACAGTGCCACCTCACTGGTTGGAAGGCAGCACAGCAGTTCCCCCCCACCTTACTGTCCTCATAAACTGATTGACTTGTACCAGTTGAATAGCACTCGGGGTCAGTGATGAGAGGTTTGCACATAACGTAATGCTTTGTTGTTGTTAGGTGCTGTTGAGTCAAGTCTGACTCATAGCGACCTTCATAGGGTTTTCAATGGCTGACTGTTTCGGGATTGCCTTGGGAGTGGGTCACCACATCCTTCTCCCATTTTTGCAGTGCTGGGAATCGAACTCGGGACCTCAGAGACTGCAGCGCAGTGCTCTACCAACTGAGCTAAATCCCAGACCAACATAATGTTTAGTCTTCAAATAAATCTGTGATGAAGTATTTGCCTCACAGTTTCAGAGAGAAGCAATCCATAGTTCAGGAGCCCAGATAGACTGTACTTTTGGTTTCTAATGTTTTGGAACCAGTCGTGAAATTGGGGGAAATGCATGTGAGAAATGGGAAGAAAACATAAAAATGCACTGGAGAGCCTGAAACTCCCCTGTGCTTCTAACTATACACAATATGTGAGCATCTCCCTCACATGCCAAGTGTATTACTGCCTTTGAAAATGTAGTTAAAACTAAGCTTTTCTTTCATATAAGGTACTTGCATTAAAATATCATTGCCGAAAGAGATTACCGAATAAGTAAATAATTTAATATCAAGAAATCATTGTGTAGACTATAACTTAAGGCTTTTGATTAATCTCTGAGCCCTTCTATATGAGTCACCACTCAGTATAATTTAACCCTAGAATACTCATTGTACAAGAGTTTATATGCTCCATTCTATGTAAGTTAAAAACAACTTCTGAAATATTTTACATTATTACATTTTATTTTACACAAATGCATTAATTTCAGTACACTACCTTTGTCTTGGAGCTGGGGTTTAGCTCAGTTGGTAGAATGCTGCCCTGGGCACTCTGAGACCCAGGTGTTCCATCCCCAGCACCATAAAGAAGGGAGAAGGATCTGACAGCCCACTCCCAGAACAATCCCCAAACAAGCAGCCATTAAAAATCCTGTTCTCTGAACAGCAGAGAAGCACTGACACAGAACAGTGCTGGGCATGGAACAGTGTAGGGGAATGTCTCATACTGTTGTACATAGGGTTGGTATGAGTCAAACCTGACTCAGCAGCACCCAACACCACCACCTTTACCTTAATTCAGCCAGTTTATTTTTGTTTCACTTGTTTTCTTCAAAGCTAACTACTACTTATTCTGGTGTACTGTAGTTCATGTAGCTAGGCTTATACTTTTGCATCTCCTTTAACTTTTGCATGTGTTACAGACTCAGAAAATTTTATCAAGGTATAATATTTTCGACAGAGAATTGGATTGGATTTTAAGTGTGGAGATGTTTCAATAATGGGACATCTATGATGTAAAACTATGAAGAAATACATTTTTGAAAAATCAGTGGGGAAGTACATTTTTAAAATGATTGGTTGCCCCTGGGTATCATTAATTGTAATCTGAATGAACTGAAGGTAATCTTAAGAGATTATTGTTGTTCTGGTCTCTTGATTTGGATGAAATCCCATCATGCTAATGCCTATCTCTCTTGCCCCAAAAGTGGATCCTGAAGCCTCTTTTCATACAGAAACTAAAGAAAATAAATAAAGTACCTTTTAATTTCCATGCTTCAGTAAGACTTTGTTGTCCTTAGGTGCCCGTAAAGTCAGGTCTGACTCATGACAACCTCAGGAACAACAGAACAAAACACTACCCAACATTGGCATGGACATGATGTTTATATGATTGAGCCCATTGTTGCAGCCACTGTGTTTCTTCTCATTCTGAGTTGTGCCACATGGGCAAATAGAGGTTTTAGGAGTTTTACTCTATTTCTATCATTAAAGTGAACTCTACTTTGAGGAGACAACTCTTTCCCAGTCATTTCTTGAATGCCTTCCAGCCTGGGGGGCTCATTTTCTGGCACTGTTTGGCAGTGCTTCTCTGCTATTCATTGGGTTTTTAATGGCCGATTGTTATGGGAAAGGGCTGCAGGGTCCTTCTCCCTAGTCTGTCTTGGTTTGGAAGCTCAGCTGAAGCCTGTGGCCCTACTGGTATCTGAAATATTGCTGCCATAGCTTTCAGCATCGCAGCAACACGCAAGCTCCCACGGCAGGACAGACTGACAGGCACTTGGGGCTCCATGGAACTCAGTTACCAGCAGACACAGGAGGTGAGAGGGAGGAAGGGCAGTGCAGGCTCTTGGCCTCCTGTCCTGGGCAGCTGTGACCATTCCCGAGGTCAACAGAGATGGGCTTGGAGACAGGTGCTAACACAATAGGGAGGCCTCTCTGCACACAGGCCCTGGAGGTGGGGTCACCCAGAGACAGCATTTACCCTGGCCTTGCAAGCAGGAGAGGGTGGGGTGAAGCTGGACCAGGCAGGCCAGGAGGGTCCTGGGCAGGGCTGGGGCTGAAGGTGGCATGGATGGCAGGGGAGAAGGTCCTGCAAGTAGGCGAGGGGTGCAGGAGCCTCCGCGGGTCACAGGAGGGGCAAAAGAGCGAGTGAGGGTCCGGGAGGACCTTAAAGACTGTGACTGAGGCAGGGCGAGGGCTGTCATGGACAACCAGGCCGCAGGATGGCCAGGCCTGGGGCCAGCGATGCTCTGCACTGACCTGGGCCTCCCTGGATGGCCTGCCCCCTCCGTCCATCACGCGGTCTTGGTCACGGTGCTGGGCTCCTCTCTGGACTAGCCAGCGAAAGTCCTCATGTCCGTCCTCCCCTCCATCCTGTCCCAATCCGCTCTGCTGTGTCCAGAGGATCTTAAGGATCTTAAGGATCAATTATCTAGTCTCCCTCCATTATCTTCAGAATGGCTTCTCCTCCATAGCTAGGCCTTCATCTGTTTCACAAATTCCGTTACATATTTTATTTTCCACTTTGCTTATCCTCATAGCTTTCACCCTCCCGACTTTCCCACCGTAGCCACGCCCACTCGCTGCAGCCACACCCCTTGATCTCACCACGCCCCTTACTCCACTCTGCCCTGGCCACACCCTCCTGCTCTCACCACGCCCCTCACTCCACTCTGCCCTGGCCACACCCTCCTGTTCTCACCACTCCCCTCACTCCACTCTGCCCTCAGCTGCCACAGTCCCTTACTCTGGCCACGCCCCTCACTCCACCCTGCCCCAGCCACACCCCTTGCTCTCACCACGCCCCCTCCTGAGCAGCCCTGCCAGCCTGTTGGATGGAATTTTGGGCTCTGTGTGCCCCGTGCTCTCGCCCCTGCCATTTCTCCACCTGACTTTCCTCCCCACAGCCACGTTCTCACCCTCCATCCCTGCGTCTGTTCTCCAGGGCCATGTCTTTGGAAGCCAGTCTCCCCCGGTTCCTGTGTCACTCTGGAGTCGCTGTCACAGGCCCAGGCGCTCTATGGACCCTCCCCATTCTTCCGCCAGAGGGGCTGCAGGGTGGGAACCTCCCAGCTTTCTCTCTTTCCACTTCTGCATGCAAGAGGTGCTCCAAGAGTGTTTGCTCACTCAGTGGGGGTCCTGACCACAGGCAGGTGGGGAGAGGCCGCCTCCTCTCAAGACTTTTCTACAATCCACACGGCTTCCCTAGAGCGCTATGGGGTTTTTGCTCAGCCTTCTGCCCAAATTGTCCGGGGTCACCCTGATGAAGGAGGAAGAGAGGCTACTGACTCTGCGTATCTCCCTTCCTACCACATTTTCCATGATCACTGAAGGGGTGAAGGCTGAACCTGTCTAACGCGTTTGTTTCCAATCAGTTTGGAGAAGTGAGTGGATTGCTCCCCTCTTCCTTCCTTTCAGGATCTGACTGGCTTTTTAATGCATTGCATCTTAAGTCTCTTCTCACATGTGATGTTCCAATCAAGCTCTCTATATGGTTTGTTGTTGTTGTTGTTAGATGCTGTTGAGTCAGTATCTGATTCACAGCGACCCTCATAGGGTTTTCAATGGCAGATTGTTTTTGGGATTACCTTGGGAGTGGATTGCCAGGCCCTTCTCCCATTTTTGCGGTGCTGGGAATTAAACTCAGGACCTCAGAGACTGCAGTGCAGCGCTCTACCCACTGAGCTAAATCCCAGCCCCTAAATGGTTTATGCTATTGATATTTGCTCCAGCTAACTGCACAGAGTACACACTGCTTCATGGATCAGCTGGAAGGGGAGGTTGCTTGGAAATAGAGATCATTTGTGTCCGAGGTGAAAGGCATTGGGTGATGAGGGATTTTTACCTTTTGCCAGGCTCATGGGCATCTCATTTTCTTTCCTTGAAAAACTCAAAGGCCGAGTCTCTGAGAATTATGCATGAGCGATATCTCTCTCTCTGCTCTACAGAAACAGTTCTCATGAGAATACAGAGCATTCTTTAGGGAGATTCGATTGGCCCAGAGCATTTGAGACCTGGTATTTTCTTACCACCTCCAGGAGTTTAAAGCTCAACTCTGAGAAATCTTTCCTGAGTCTGTCATGCATTTGAACACTATTTACTGAGTATATAAACTGGGGTTATTAAACATTCTTTGTGTTTAACAGATTGATTTACCTGGGAGTCACATTTCATAGATCATGTTCCTTACATCCTACTGTCGCGTATCTAAAGTTTTAGATGATATATATTTTAACTTTGGGTAACAATAAATGGCAAACACAAAGTTTGCTGCCAGAGGCCGGTAATCTACACAAGTTCATTTATGATGCCTCTTGTTTGCCAAGATTGTGGCAGCCCTGGGTTTGCACAATCATCTAAACGTACTCCCCGTACTCTGCCTTGAGGGGGGCGCTGCATATTCTCCCCCTTTGGAATGGCCGCAGATTGGGCCAAATGAAGCCAGTGAACCTCTGCTGATCAGTGTCCCTTTCTACGTGGGTCAAATCCCTCCTCTGCCCCCTTCCACCCTCCCCGTGGCTCAGGGGCTGCGGCTGCAGACTCTTCACCACCCCCTGCCCTGCCTTTAGCTGAAGACAGCCTGGAGCTGTGGGTCAGGGGGTGGCAGGGAGGTCCCTGTGCGCAGACCCCACTTTCCCCACTCCATTGCCCTGTGGGGAAGAACTGCCTTCTTCTAAAGCCACAGTTCCTGCTAGAGGCCTTGGCGATTCTTCATAGGCTCCTCATCCCAAAGGTCCAGAACTGGTGCCCATTCCCCTTATGGCTCCAGCCCTAAGGCTGAAACAGTTCCCCTTCTCTCTAGTCCACCACTGGCCTTTGTTGATTCCTGTGATCTTGACTCTGATTTGTGTCTCATGGATTTCTTGGAAGGCCCAGGGTCTTATGGGAACAGACAGTAAGATCTGAAAGAAACATTTCAAGCCATGTAGCTTATCTCCTGTCATAGTTTCCTAGAGGTTTAATAACAAATTAATCCCAAACTTGGTGGCTTTAAGACAGTAACAACAAAAAAATTCCCTCAAACTTCTGGGGGTGAGCAGGAGTCAACGGAGATGGAGGCAGAGCTGAAAGCTGTTGGGGGAATTCTCCCCCCAAGCCATGTCCAGCCTCTCGCTTTGGGCAGCTTCACTCCAGCCTCTGCCTCTGTCTTCACCTGGCCATGTGCACATCTCCCTGTATAGACTTCTCTTTCTCTTACACAGAAGTCAGTCACTGGATTTAGGGCCCACCTTAAATCTAACAGGGCTTCATCTTAAGATATTTAACTAATTAAATTTTTAAAGACCCTGTTAGTCTCGTTCTAAGGCTCTGGGTGGACATGAATTTTGGGGGACAATGCTCAGTCTAGTGACAGGCAGGATGGCTGAGGCTTTAGCAGGCTACATGGAGGGAGATGGTTTGAAATTGACTTCTGCCACTCAGCCATGATGGATGAAGCCATGTGCATCTCTGAAGACCCTGGAAGGACATTTTCTCTAATCCAAGCCATTGATCCATTTACAAAACAAAGACTCGGTGCCCAGAGCTGGGCACCCAGGGCTGATGTCACATTGGATGTGCTGAAGTTTGAATAAAGCAAGGGGGAACATGCATCTTCTCTCTTTTCTTTTTTTCTTTTTTTCTTCCTCTTCTCTTCTTGCCCTTTGCTTCTCTCTTCTTTCTCTAGCAACCACATACACGCCTCCCCCTTCTCTCTGGCTGCCATGTTCTCTATCAGCAGTCCTTTTCCCTCTAGAATTCTACTTAACTCTTCTCTCTGACTTGGCCTTTCCCTTGGAAATAGAAATATCCTTATGAAGATTCACCCAGGGGACCCAGTTTATTTCAAGTTCCTTTGCAGGTGTACCTAAGCTTCTCCAGGTGGCTGTCTTCTCATAATTACTTCTTAATGGTATACTATCTTTTAATAAGCCTTATCTATAGTCTCTACTGGGCCGGGATTTAGCTCAGTTGGTAGAGCGCTGCGCTGCAGTCTCTGAGGTCCCGAGTTCAATTCCCAGCACCACAAAAATGGGAGAAGGACCTGGCAACCCACTCTCAAGGCAATCCTGAAACTGTCAGCCATTGAAAACCCTATGAGGGTAGCTATGAGTCAGATACTGACTCGACGGCATCTAACAACAACAACAACAATAGTCTCTACTGTAAGTTCTGTGTCATATATATTCTGGATACAAGAACCAGGGTTATGTTGCCAAATTCCTTGATCCATGCTCCAGACCTGACTGCTGTGCTTTCTGCAAATTTCTGGCAACACGAGTACTTGTAAACTCTTAAGGCATGTTGTTTAATCACCCTTTTAGCAGAAGATAATCAGGATGTATTCAACAAAATCAGAGAAATTAATCATCTGGGGGATGCTAAACAGCACAATCTTGTTTTTAGTTGGTGAAATTACAAGTGGATAAGACAATGATCATTATGAGGAGCAAGTTTGTCTGAATGTGAAGTAGACCCCAAATAATTATTTTGCAAAGAAAGATGAATATTTCTCAGGCTTATGTGTGGCTCTATTCTATGAAGTTGTCAGGAACCAAGAATCTAGATATTTTCTACCCTGTTCCTCTGTTACTGTTGTGTTATTCTTATTCAACGAACCAAGGTGGATCCTCACATGTCTCCATTCTGATTTCCCTGAGGTTGAAACCATCAACAAGAGCACACATCACTTCTGCTCATATGCATTTGGTCAGAACCTCATTATATGGACCCATGTCATTGCAAAGGGGTCTTGGAAATAGAACACTCATTTTGAATGGTCATGTGATCAGCTGAAAACCAGGATTTCTTCCCTGGATATATAGAAAAAAAATAGATTTTTGTGGAATAATTGTCACCTTCTGCAAAACCCTAACTACCAGTTGTTTAAGAATATCTATTTTATACTCTTTTAATGGCTGCAGAATTTTATGTAAAACTTTTGAATAACCCCTTCAAGACCCTTTAACAGACATTTCCTGTGATTTTTGTAACTGAACACAATGAGTTTGCATCTTCGTGAGTACGAAGCCCAAAACAAGCACGGCTAGGAAATAAAAGAGTTGAGAAGATTTATTACCTGCAGCAGGTGGGAGAGAGTGGGAGTTATTTCCAAAACATGTTCCTTGAACAAAGGAAGCATCGAGATTTCTATTCAGGCACTCTGTACATATTCGTATAGGAAAACATCTTAGAGGCAGGCACATTCCTTACATGTCCAGTTAAGGAGGACATAGCTGAGTATCCTCAGTTTAAGGTCATAGTTCAAGAAAAGAAAGATGGCGGGTATACTTTTAGGCATGCTTAGCTCCAGATCTTTGAGCATATGTTTGAAAGGTTAAAAGAGTGGACAGGAACTTTTGGGCATGCTCAGTTTCCGTCATCCAGTTTGTGTTATAAAGATGGTGGACAGGAATGCCACTGGAGATACTAGGCTTTCTCAAGAAAGTTTTAGCTGAAAAGGAGGAAAAGATACTTTCAAGATGTCTTAATATAGGAGTTTGTCCCTAAAGGTACCTGCATTGCTTGTTGTTGTTGTTGTTGTTGTTGTTGTTAGGTGTCGTCGAGTCGTGTCTGACTCATAGCGACCCTCATAGGGTTTTCAATGGCTGACTGTTTCGGGATTGCCTCGGGAGTGGGTTGCCACATCCTTCTCCCATTTTTCCGGTGTTGGGAATCGAACTCAGGACCTCAGAGACTGCAGAGAAGCACTCTACCAACTGAGCTAAATCCCAGCCCTTAATAATTCCATAACCTTACCTGAAAAATAATTACCGTTGTTTTGTAAGACCATCACCTGCCAAACATTCATTCAATGAACACATGTTTTTTGGGCATCCACCATGAGCCAGTATTGAAAATTTAGTGATATCCTACAGAAAAAAGTTTGGACCTTAAACATAATTGGGATGCAAGGGTATATAGAAAAACAATCCCACAAAATGCAATGTAAAAGAGAGACCTCTGGTGAGGGCATGGAAGAAGCAGGAGGAGGTACACAAGATGGTAAGGGGGAAGTTATGTTTGCAATGTACAATGAAACACATATATGGAAATGTCACAATGAAATGCATGTCAGAATGAAACACATTAAGTTGTACATTAAAATTTTCCAATAGAAAAAAAAGAAAAGAAAATGTAGTGATATCAAAGACAACTAAAGTTTTGTCTCTCTGGAGAACAGATTTCTAATGGGGTGAAGGAATAAAAATTTAAAATATAAATAATGAATCAAATTACATAGTTTTAAATGCTGTTAAGAAAATACAATGGGGCCGGGCATGGTGGTGCAGCCTTTAATCTCAGTGACTTGGGAGGCAGAGGCAGGATGATCAAAAGTTCGAGACCAGAGGCAGTTTATTTAGCAAGACTCTATATCAAAAAGTAAAAAAAATGGGCTGGGGGTACAGCTTAGTGTTACAGAGCTTGCAAAGCATGCAAGGGTGAGGTCCTGGGTTCAACCTCCAGGACCACACAAAAAACAAAAAAGAAAGAAAGAAAGAAAGAAGAAAGAAAGAAGGAACAATGGAGTGATTTAGGATAGGAGCATTTACTGAGGATGAGAGAGCATGCTCCCTTGAAGCTTTTCAGCAATTATGAAAAAGAAAGGTTATAGGGAAAATCTCATCTACACTTTCAAAGTAACAGCAGTGCTTATCAACCACTCATTTCAGAGAAAGTGAATTTCCTAAGGATATATTCCTAATATATTCTGCTTTGGAATTTGGAGACTGAGTCTGGACTCAGGTCTCCCTGCCCCTTCCACCCTTCTCCATTTCCTCCAATAAAATTTCTGTAAGGTTAATTCAATTTTACATTATGAAATACATACTTCTGAAAATGCCTTTTAATGTGAAGAAGGAAGCTAGTGATTTCATCCAACTCTGTAATTTTCATGCTGCGACAGGCTGCACTTCAAACTCCATTTAGAAAATGTGGAAGACTTTTAGAAACAAATAGGTGAGGCAGTCACTGGCATTTACAGGTGGCAAAGCCCTGTCGCTGAGGACTGTTAGAGGATTCTGGGCACTGAGCTTGGAGAAGAAAGGACTCAGTGAGTAGGAGAGTAGCTTCCAGATACTAAGGGAAGTTACTCAGAGGAGATTGGATAGGTTCGTTAGGGCATCATGGTGTAGAACTAGAGACAGTTGTTGTTGTTGTTGTTAGCTGCCATCAAGTTGGTATCCGACTCATAGCGACCCTCATAGGGTTTTCAATGGCTGACTGTTTTGGGATTGCCTTGGGAGTGTATTGCCAGGTCCTTCTCCCATTTTTGCAGTGCTGGGAATTGAACTCGGGACCTCAGAGACTGCAGCGCAGCGCTCTACCAACTAAGCTAAATCCCAGCCCAGAGATAGTGGGTAGGTGCTAAAAATAATAGTAACCAAAACTTTATGGTGATGACTGTGTGATAGATATTCTAAGTACATTTACTAAATTAATCCTAACAGCAATACTGAAAGTATATACTGTTGTTGTTGTTGTTAGGTGCCATCAAGTGGGGTCCGACTCATAGTGACCCTAAGTACAACAGAATGAAACACTCCCCGACACTGTGCTAGGCACACAATCTTTTTAATGTTTAAGCCCATTGTTGCAGCCACTGAGTCAATTCCCAATTTATCAATGAAACACCTAAGATACAGGCAGATTAAGTTGTTTGTCACAGGCTATGTAGCCCATGTATTCTGGCTCCAAAACAAAGTACTGTGCTGCCTCAGGGTCACAAAACAACTCCTCATACAAAACATGGCACGGGTTAGTTCAAAACAGAGTAGATTGCAATAAAAATCCCACTATCCTAAAATAGGAAAGTGGAAGATGTTTATATATGGTGAGACAGTTGGTTAATCTCTTTCTAATTGTCTCTTTAGCCACGAACTATATATCCATCCAAACTGAAGCTTTAGTGGACTAAATAGTGCGAGGGAAAACATCAGTGTGTTGGCTACATCTTACATCATCCAGTGAGGTGCTACTCATGAGAAATGAAATACAGCCCAGATGTCCAGTAAATTGTCAGTCAATTAAGGGAATTCTGCTGGGTTCAGTGGTCACCTGAGGTTTGGAGAATCAGCATATTGCTTAACTGCAGAATGTGAATTTTCTGGATCTGTCTATTCTTAAAACAAATGTTGCCTTAGTTATTCGGAAACATGAGCCTAGGAAACAGAATGAATATTCCTGGAGTAGATAGGGTCATCTCAAGGCCTGTGGGTCTCTACACAACAGTTATTACTGTGTCCCTCGTGCCCAGAAGCATCACAAGGTCTAACATTATTTTCAAACATTTCCTGAGATTGGAGTTTGTAAGTGGAAAGTGAGTAAGGAGGAATTTACTAGGACACAAGCCCCAGAGCTGTACCAATAAAATTTCTCTCAGCAGTATTTTTTTCCAGTAATCTTATTGGTAATTTTAACGTGCATTTCCATACATGCATTGCATTGTACAATGCTCATGTTTGTGTCCTCCCTTACCCTTCCAGGACCCTCTCAGCAGTATTAAGAAATCAAGTTGTCCCAAGTGAGGGAGTTGTTTTTCAGAAAATCTCCCAGTGTCTTAAACAGGGTCACCTAATTTGTCAGATGTAAGTACTGCCACCCAGAAGAAATGGGTCTGGCAATATCAACACTCATGGAGGCATGCCCACGCTGCTTCCCTCAGGGATAAGTCTGACCATAACTAAATAACTGAACATGGAAAATCTCTCCAGAGTTTGGCCCTGGAGCAGTTGGATTTGATGGTCAAGGCATTGAGGTAATTGGTCAATAAATGGCTGTACGTGCAGTTAGCTTGTTTCTATCCAGAATCTAATATGTTATAAGCTATAAAACAATATATGGTGCCTTCCATTCCTCTTTTCCTGAAATTGAAAGTTTTTATTACATTGACACTATTTTCTTTTACCCATTATTTTTTATCATGTGTGTTTGAAGTGGTTATGTTTATCACTCTTCTCTAGAATATAACAAGCTAAGGAGTCTTACATCAGTGGAAATATACCTAAAGATTTTGAACTTAACCAATTGTGCTCTACATTTATCCATGCAAGGAAAAGAATTTATTATGGCTTTGGTTTTCCTTTCTTTAGGGCCTTGAATAAGTTTGAGTAATAATTATATGAGAACATTTTTTATTTATTTGGAATAAAGTGTGTGCATTTGTGTGTGTGTACTCATGTAGGAAAACAATTGAGATTTCTGATAACTAGTCCCTTTCCCAAAGTACGTATTTTCTTGGAACATTTTCATCCTCCTTTACATGGTTCCAGAGGTACATTGCTACTATACCAGGATCTCCAATCTACCTTTAATTGGTTTTATGGAGAATACCATATTCGATGCTTACACCTATATCATCTTGGTGTCCGATCTCACTAGATCTTGGAAGCTAAGCAGAGTTGGTCCTGGTTAGTACTTGGAAGGGAGACAACCTGGGAATACCAGTGCTGTAGGCTTGGGAGAAGGACCTGGAAGCCCACTCCCCACAAAACCAGCCATTGAAAACTCTATGAACAGCAGAGGAGCACTGACAATAGTGCTGGATGTGGCACAGTGTTGGGAGTGTTTCATTCTCTTGTACATAAGGTCGCTATGAGTCGGACTCGCCTGCATGGCACATAACAACAACCACAACCATATTGAAGCTAGGCTATTTAGGGACACTTCTATAGACACTTAGAATTGGACACCTTCTCTCTCCATGACCTTGGACTTGGAATATATAAACTCTGAGGTGGCAGGGAGCCAGTTTTTCCATTCCTTAAACTAGAGAAACAAGGAAAGTTGGCGTGCAGAAAGACCAGAGCAGAGCCAAGGCCAGAGCCTGGGTCTGTGCTTCCTGCTTCTTGCTGGTGCCCCACAACTTTCCTGCCCTTGACTTTATAAAATGCTGCAACAGTACGAAGAACTCCACCCAACAGTAACTGAAGTTACTCAATTATTTTTCCTGAAGTTACCAACTAAAGTAGTACTAACTGGAAGACGTAAAACTCTAGCATATGTAAGATATTAGCTAGTTATGGGTAATGACTCTGCCTTATAAACTTAATGCGCAACCCCCCCCCCATGCATTTCTTTAATGTTTACTCAAACTTGCATTCCATATCTTGCTTAATGAGAAATTCTGCCATCCCTCTTTTAGAGGAAGGTGAATTTGTATTGTTCAAGAGGTGGATTAGGGGATTACTCCAGGTTACGGTCTGTGTCTGAAATGTCCCCCAGAGGCTTACATGTTAAAAACTTGGTTGCCAGCTGACGGCTTTGGGGAAGTGATTGGATCACGAGGACCCTGCCCTAACTAACGGATTCCTCCTTTGCTGGAGTCATCATGTGATGGCATTATTGGGAGGCAGTGGAAAACGAGGAGCTAGAGCTTAATTGAAGGAAGCAGGTCATGGGGTGGAGGCCATGCTCTGGCCTTTTCTTATCCCTGGCCTCCTCCACACTCTCTCTGTCTACACTCCCATGCTGCCGTGGGACCAGCAGCTTTCTTCCTCTGTGGCTTTCGGTCATGATGTTCTGCCTTGCGGTGGGCCGGAGCGATGGGGCCAGACAATCACGGACTGAGCTCTCTGAAACCATGAGCCAAAACAAAGCTTTCTTCTTTCAAGTTGTTCTTCTCAAGCCTTTTGTCACAGGCATTGAAAAGCTGACTAAAAAACACCCCTTGGGGAGGGTGTCTTTCCTAAGTCTCAGTGTCCCTATTGCTTGGCCACAGATTTTCACATTCCTGAAATTTACCTCTTTTTAGGGATGGACTCTAGAGTAATCTGTTCAGACTTCTATGCAGGACCCTCCCCGCACGGTGTAAACTCCTAACAGCATCCTGATGATCATTTCATCTCTATCGTTTATTTTGAGTTCCTATTTTCTGCTTTGGGCTGGGATTTAGCTCAGTTGGTAGAGCGCTGCACTGTAGTCTCTGAGGTCCCGAGTTCAATTCCCAGCACTGCAAAAATGGGAGAAGGGCCTGGCAATCCACTCCCAAGGCAATCCCGAAACAATCAGCCATTGAAAACCCTATGAGGGTTGCTATGAGTCGGATACCGACTCCATGGCACCTAACAACAACAACAACATCTTCTTCTCTGCCATGCACACTAGAAATGCAATGTAGCTGCATCTCCCTTCACACTTCAACCCTCTACAACAAGGCAGCTCCTCTATAGAGGCTTCTGTGTTAGTCAAAGCCCCCTAACATAGATTGGAATTCCCATGTGTTGCCCTATCTCTTCTGCTGATCATGTCTCAGCATCCATTGTTTCTGCATCTTCCTCTTGTCATTGCAGATCCTTCTATGGCTAACATAGACTGTTCCTCATTTTTAGATAATTGAGGTGAGAAGAGGTGGATATTTTTACATTTCTTTTTGTATTGTCTCATACAATATAATGCAGTGATCTGAACATCATCAGCATTCAATATGGATGCTTCAGAAAGATTTTACTTAGAAATCAGTTTAATAATCTATTCTGGTAGAAAAGTTCAGAGGAAGCAGACTCTAGTAGCAGAAAGTTTAAAGATGATCTTGTTGTTAGGTGCCATGGGGTCAGGTCTGACAGTGT
The DNA here is from genome assembly GCA_007922755.1 of Pedetes capensis. NCBI lineage: Eukaryota > Metazoa > Chordata > Mammalia > Rodentia > Pedetidae > Pedetes > Pedetes capensis. The sequence continues at coordinate 3,409 of VMDO01021903.1, read as the reverse complement.
AAAGTAATTGAAATATGTAAAGCAAACATGAAGAAACATTTCCAAAGAGTGTGAAATAAGTCACCTTATTTAAGTGTGTTTGATTTAGCAAGAGAGAAACATTTTTTCATTGTTATAAACAGAATATTTTTTAAAAATGTCTATATTCAAAAGACAATTATACTTTTCCCTCTTCGATTCTTTCAGTTACTAATGGGAAGAGATTTTAGAACTAAGTCAGCTATTCTTCTGTAATACTTTCATTCAGTGCACCATTTCCAGAGTCATATTAATAAAAACAGGGAACATTTGGAATCACATGGTTTGCTTATTAACAAGGCAGATGCCTAACGTCTTTCTAGAGGCAGGGTATATTTTGTAAAAGAACCTCTGGTCCTTCTTATGCACTTTACTGAACAGTATTGGATAGAAACCAGCCAGAAGTCTTAAAATAATCTTGGGGAAGCCCCTCACCTGTGTGCTTTCTCATTTGCAAATAAATGAGCGCTGAAGGATGGATGAAAGCATTGCATGGAGTGCATCTATGATTCCAGATGTGCACAGCAAGCATCAGCTCAGGGCCACACTTTAGACAGAAACTCTAAAAAATTTGTTCTTACCAGTTATACTTCTTGTGGGAAATCAGAAAAAGCTACACTTCACTGTTAAAACTTATTATTTGTAAAAGTCTTAGTATTTTGTCAGTAAGGCTTAAATTTTAAAGGAAGTAAATCAGTCTGAGTGTTCTACTGTTTTATGTTTATGTTTCACTAATTTATCAATTTGTTCTCTCTCTCTCTCTCATTCTCTCTCTCTCTCCCTCTCCCTCCCTCTCTCTCATACTTAGGAGTTGAACCCATGTCCTCATATATACCTTTGCAAGTCCTCCACCACTAAGCTGCACCCCTAGCCCATTTTTATTTTTTTTATTTTGAGTCAAGGTCTTGCTAAATTATGGAGGCTGCCGGTAGCTTCAAACTTGTGATCCTTCTCCCTCAGTTGCTGGGATTATAAGCACCACTGAACCTGCCTCAGTTTGTCCTCTTAAAGACAAGCTGGCTCAGTTCCCCATAACAGCTCCATATTATTTCAGAAACATTTGTGCATATATATATATATATGCACAACATTTGTGCATACATACATATATATATATATATATATATACATATATATATATATATATATTACATTTAGTATGTCCTTAAAAAACATGGAGGCTTTCTCACATATTAGGAAAATAAATAGGCAGAGGGAAGGAATATGGATTGTAAATTGTAACTTAAGCCCAAGGTACCGATAATATCATAAACATCACAACCTACAGACTGAATTACACTTTTGTAATCAATTTTTCTCCCTATCAATTATCCATCAGAGAAGAAATAATGGCAAGGGGATCCATATCAGAGAGTTTATCTACCAATGAGACTGAAATGAGTGTAAACTACTTCTGAAACATCTCTAAATGAAATGGCTGCTTACTAGTAAAAATAAATAAATTTAGGGCTTTATGTGCTACTACCATGACTAAACCCATCAGTTTCCTTTATGAAGACTAAGTAAGAACTTCAAAGTTGCTACTCCCAGAACTTCTGCCCTAATGAAATAATATCTACACTTAACATTCTGTGATACTTCAAAATTAACACTCAGTGATTTCTTTAAACTGGGCTTTGCAGTCTGGGACTTTCTTCATTGCTCTATAACCTTAAAACACATTACAAATCAGTGATTCTTTTTTTTTTTTGTTTTTGGTTGAGTGATTCAAAATAAGATATTATTTAGAAACCATGACTTATAACTTATTAAGTGACTTAAAGTGCTTCGATTCAATATGACACTCTAAGAACGAAGTGACAGATATTAGTCTAGGGATTCTAATGTATGGAGGACATACCTGTGTGAAGAGAGGTAGGGTGTCAGGTAGGAGCCACCTAAAACTCTGGTTTTGGAGACAGCCCAGGCTTGATCTATGGAATCGTCCCAGAGACCGTAATCACTTCAGAATCATTCTTGGAAGATTTGATTTGCATCACTTATTCATAATTATAAATTCAATCCCTTTAACCAATACAATAATTTCTTAAAATGAAGAAACTGTTTCTTGGCACCCTTTAAAACATTTTCAAACTAGAACTTTACACTATCTGTAATGACCTTTAAATTTCTTAGCAAGGTGAAATCAAATCAGTATAATTGTTGGACAGAATTACTTCTGGAGTAAAAGAAACTCTGAGTTGGAAGAGAATGCAAGAGCCTCTTTTACTATTTTATGGCTAGATTACATTACAGGTTAGTAAACTATCCAGAAAGAGATACAAATACCTTCATAGAGGGTTCATCTTCTAGTTTGTATTTTTCCCCTTACTAAAAACTGCTATAAACCAGAGTGTAAAGGTTTGTTTGGTCTTTTAATGTGCTGGACAGTGTTGATCAAGCATCAAATAAAAATCTCTTCAAATACACTATGTAAAGAAAATGTATTTTAATAAAGGAAAGGACAATTTAATGGTTTCTTCTGAACAAGTTTCATAATAATAAGGATTAGTACCTAAATATTTTAGTGTTTTCCATCTGACAGGCAGTATTGGAAGGACATTTTATTCTAACTTATTTAATACACCAACCATATGAGTTGAGCTCCATATTGTCCCAGTTTACAGAGGAAGAAAATCATGTACAAATGTATTGAGTAACTTCCTCATGGTCTCAGAGCTAGACAATTTGGACTTGTGGTTTAAATTCAGCCAATCTGTCTCTAGAGCTCATGTATCTGTTAACTATGATATTCTGTACCTCACGGACTAAGATTAATCTCACTCCTTATGTATAAATCCAAAAATCAAAGGTATAAATACCCAAGACCAAGGGAGATGTTTTATGATCATTTCAAAAGATATACTATGCTTTGAAAATTGAATTCCTTATAAGTTGGTGCTGTGTTAGTGTGAGATCCCCAGGACCTAGAACCAATAAGATCTCTCTCTCTCTTTCTCTCTCTTTCTGTCTGTCTCTCTCTCAGATATTTATTTTGTCTTAAGGAATTGGCTCATGAGATAGTGAGGATTGGCCATCTCAAAGATTGCAGGGCAAGCTAGCAGGCTATAAATTTCTTGCTGGGAATTTTATGGGAATTAGGTTGAAACCTATACATCATTTGCATCAGAATTGACAGCTACTATTTTGAGACATCCAATCTATTATGTTGATATGCTTTTCCATTTATTTAGATCTTTAGTTTTTCTTATCAGTGCCTTGTAATTTGAAGCATATAGACACCGCACATGTTTTATGTGTATATGGAGTATTTAATTATCATTAGAACAACTGATTTTTGTGATTGTTTATCAAATCCCATGGTTTGCTAAATTCTTGTTAGATCTCAGATCTTAGACTCTATGGCTTTCTACATGGATAATAATACAAT